>BMAU01006685.1:40000-45067 GCA_019973935.1 Trichonephila clavipes
TATTGCTATGTATATATATACATGTATATATATATGTATGTAAATGTATGTATGTATATATATATATGTATGTATACATATGTGTGTACATTAGTAATAATGTGTGTATTTATATTGTATATATATGTATGTATAAATGTATGTATATATATCTGAAATATATGTATGTAAAAAATGTATATATATACCGGTTTGCGTCCGTAAAAACTTTAAAAATTCATAAAAACTGAGAAATGCACGAAAAAAAAAACTGTTGTTTGCAGGATCAGCATTAGTAGTCATCCGGTAGGTGTGCGACTTTACAAGCGTCTGTGGTGTAAATCTGCAAATTAGACGGCTATAAAAACCTTTGCTCTCAATGAATTCACATTCATTTCCCATTACATACAGTGAATGTGAACAAGGATGCTCAGTGGCCGGATAAAGCTTTGTTGGTGAAGTTATTTTACATGAACGAGGAATCAGCGACCATTGCCTTGCGTAATTTTCCGAGTTCAGAAAATGTGAAGAGTGGAAAAGGCCCTTTAAAACCTGCAGGCAATCCTTAAAGTTTGTGAGACGTTTTGAGGAAACTGGAAAGTAGGAGGATCGAGCACGAGCCGGAAAACCATGCTTGAACATGAAGCATGTGCACCCTTCATTGTTGTATTAAATGGCCCATCATTGGCGTCCCAGCAGCTTCAGGGACCAACAGTGCTGGAAGTGAAGCTGCCAGACGATTGTGCTTACCACCAACATCTGTCCGCAGTATTCATGTCGGAATCCCTCAGCTGTACCCTTACAAATTGCAATTGTGCCATGCACTTTTTGCCAGCAGATACCCGCACAGCAGGGATCATTTGGAAGTGGGCCTACAATCTAAAATGGAACAAGATCCCACCTGGGTTTTTTAACATCTGAGGACAGATGAAGCTCATTTCTCGCTTCAATGGTAATGTTAACAACTATTAACTGTCCTTTGGGTGACCTCTAATCCATGGGAGTACACACAGGTCTGCGTGCATTGCATTCCCCCAAAAGGGACAGCATGGTGTGGTTTCACAGGTTCATTTATCTGACCCTTCTTCTTTTTGAAACGCAGTGCCCAGTAAATGGATGGATAACGGAAACGGTGTAAATGCTCAGCGCATCTAACGCTTCTGGAGACTGTCGTGCCATGTTTCTGCACCAGGTCATATTTCGAATGTCACGACCTCCGTGCAGGATGGAGCAACCATTCACACTGCTAACCCGGTTAAGGCATTCCTGAAATGACGTTCCACAGGGGACAGACAGAATCGATTATCAGGCGCCTGGTACCCATGGCCTCCTCGGTCTCCAGATTTAACAACGCAGACTTATGGTTGTGGGGATATTTTTTGAAATTTGTATCTATCCGGGTCCATCAAGTCTGTCGAACTGTAAAGATTTGACTTGAAAGAAGTATGCTCCATACATCCACGTGTTCAAAACTTTGGAAAGCTCTCACCTGGAATGTCTTCTCCCCTGTAGTGGTGGACTTGGTGTAAATAGTTAATGAAAGTTTTCTGTTCATTCATATTGTTTCTTTTGATTTGCGTAACATCAGCGCCACTTATCGGATGATTTTCGACATTTTTTTCTAGCTTTCATTTTGTGGTTGCTATGCTGATGAAACAGTTTCTTTTTAAGTTTCATTTCTCACGGATTTTTATATATTTTAGTTTTACGGACTTTTTATGTATATATATATATATGTGTATATATATATATGTGTATATATATATATGTATATATATATATATATGTATATATATATATATGTATGCATATATATGTATATATATATGTATGTATATATATGTATGTATATATATATATATATGTATATATATGTGTATATATATGTATATATATGTATATATATATGTATATGTATATATATATATATATATATATATATGTAATGTATATATATGTATGTATATATATGTATATGTATATATATATGTATATATATATATATATATATGTATATATATATGTATATATATATATGTATATGTATATATATGTATATATATATGTATATATATGTATGCATATATAAATATGTATGTATATATATATGTGGGAGACAACAAGGGGTCCAAGACGTTTGTCTTTCTTCTATTTTTAGTTTTAAAAACTTAATAAAAATTAATTAAAAAGGTAGATATTTTAACAGATAAGTTTGACGATGATATGCAGACAACGCCTGCTCGTGCACCTATCTCGTTCTCCTTTCTTCTGTTTTCTTAAAAGTTCACAGTCTCATCGTTTCAGTTTTTGTTTCACAGCTGCGCCTGCTTTGAAGACGATATCGGGCTTTGGCTGCCTCTAAGACCAGCCTGACTGCGGCTGTCCGCAGCGGTACTTCCGGACTTTCCATCGGGACCAGAGGAGAATCTGAAACATACAAAAGACGGAACAGACAAGGACTATACGACAAATACATAGAGATTTAACATATCATAATTTTTTTGAACAGACAGTTTCTCCATCATGTGAAGGCACCTCTTCGACATCCGGAAGGTTCCACAGGAAAACAAATGTTTCACAGGCATAAGAACGTGCTTTTTTTAACAAGTTGATCTTTGGTTGAACGCATCGATATTTCCTCTCTAGAGTTCTGGACGTCTGTTCAAAACGATTTCTCTTTTCCTTCGAAACCATTGCCAGGGCTCAAAGATTTTCCGGAGCCATTGTAAACCGTCTATATTTACTGACTCCATAGGTGAAGGGGCGTGAAGTCGACTGGAACTCGTTTGCCGACATGGCACCATTTACTTTCTTACACAATACTATATCAGAACATTTTTCAGTTATAATACTCAATTTTAACTTTGTACTGATTAATTTTATTACATTTTTATAATCCTTAATTAGAGAACTCGAATCATTTCTAGTATTAAAGTTTTTAACATGTGACAAATCATAACTAGAGTTTTCTATCACATTGGAAACAAATATTTGAATTAAAATGAACACCCAAAGAGGATCCACTTTCACTCAATAAAACATCGCTATTTTGCGTGGCCTAGTTTCTTTATTTCAGAATATACACTGGGATGTATAATAAATTCTTCGTCAAGGTCGGTGATATTGCCGCGAACACTTACGCTGGGAGAGTGTTGATTTAAGGAAATATTTATAGGTTTAACTTCTACCAGATCTTTCGCCAAAACATGAACTTAATGTTATTATTTCTCGGAAGGTGTTTGCACTCTAATTAGTGAGGAATTAAAAACTGGGATCTGGCAACCTGAATCGATCAAGGCTCTTACGGCTGATTTTCTACAAAAATGTTTACATATTGAAATTGTTCGAATCCATCGCTATTTTTTGTTTTTCGTCTCGACTTTCAAGTATTCACCTTTATTCTATTATGAATGTGGTCGTTAGATTCTTTTTTAAAACGCTTCTCACAGTCTCTTGCGTAATGAGATGAATCACCTGAATATATAGCATTTTTCTCTCAAGATATTGGGGGTAGTTCTCAAATTTTAATTTGGTTTAAAGTTTTGGGTGATCTATTTTTAAAGGGGTCTTGGGTATATATCCATAAGTAATAGGAATTTCTTTATGTGATCCGTATCTAGATGAAATATAAATATCGCACTCTTTAGCTAAATCAATAGGCCTAAAACCAATCTTCTGCTTATCGAATGCTAATATGAGTTGCGGTTTCCCTTATTTAAAGTTTCGAACTGTTTCTCTTCGACTTTTAGCTGGATTTAAACTTAATGCTTTATTTTTTAGCCGTTTGAAGTTATAGCTTGTTTTCTAATTGCGCTAGCTGTAGTTTCGCGAGCTCAATTTTCTGTTTAAAGTTACCTCTCTTTCGTTTGCGATACCCTCTCATCTATACGGTTTTTAATTAAAGTTAACGAAATCTGGATCACTTTCAAATGTACTACTGTTCTCAATTTTAGTCTTTTAGTTTAACTATGGTGTCCATACTCTCCACAGTACCGTCTAGATCCTCAACAACTCTTATGAGATCCTCTTTAAGAGCGTTTTTATACATTTTAGAAAAATATGGAAAGATCCTACCTTTTTTCTAGCTCCTTGTTGTTGCTTGCACGCACGATGTATCCAATAATTGAAGAAAAAAAAAAAAATGTATCGATTCCACTGATTTCACCTCTTCGCAGGTAATATAGTTGAAATTGTTATGAATTGACACCTCTTTGCAGGTGTTTGTAGTATTTCCAACCTCTACACAGGCGGAATTTTTAGGGTTCGATGAAAAATATAACCTCTACACAGGTTATTTTATTCAACAGTTCCAACCTCTACACAGGCGGATTTTCATGCTGAGTTCAAACCTCTACACAGGTTGAACGCAGTTTTGAAAAATGGCGGCGCGTCTCCCTCCACGGACGGCTTTTGTTCATGTTCCAAATTTTGATCAAAATCGAAATTTTTTTTCAATCCCGGCCTATACACAGGCGGAATTTTCATGCTGAGTTCAAACATCTACACAGGTTGAACAAAGTAAAAAATGGCGGAGCGTCTCCTTCACGGATGCTTTTGTTCATTGTCCAGACTTTTTGGTTCAAAATCGAAATGTATATATCGATCGCGGCCGAGCCCCATAATTTGTGGGAGACAACAAGGGGTCCAAGGCGTTTGTCTTTCTTCTATTTTATTTTAAAACTTAATAAAAATTAATTAAAAAGGTAGATATTTTAACAGATAAGTTTGATATAAGATATGCAGAAGGTATATACCCTGCTCGCACCTCCTCTCGTTCTCCTTTTTCTTCTGTTTTCTTAAAAGTTCACAGTCTCATCGTTTCAGTTTTTTGTTTCACTATTAGCTATGCGTATGAAGACTGCTCGGCTTTGGCTGCCACATATATGTATATATGTATGTTTATATATATATGTATATATATATATATCTATATATAATATAAATATATGTATATATATAAATATATGTATATATATATCTATATGTATATATATATTTATGTATGTATATATATATGTATGTATATATATATATATTTATATATATATGTATGTATATATGTATGTATATATATGTGTATGTATATAT
>BMAU01006687.1:0-51901 GCA_019973935.1 Trichonephila clavipes
TCACATTAGTAGCAAGTTACGCGTGGATTAGGGATTTATTTCAAGATACTCCAGAGTGGCTCTCAACTTCCAGAACTGATGTGAAATCTGCATAGATCCAGGGAGATCACATCCAAGGAGAAACTGAAGGCAATTTTGTAATAAATCGCTCTTTGAATTTTGCTAAGAGGTGGATGACGAATTTTCTTTACAGAAAACAAAAGTACTTCGTATACCATTACCATTTTCAACATTGTAACTTTGTTAAACCGCATTTCTGCGTTGGCTGCTTAAGACACAAAATATAGATCTCAGCTAAATATAGAAAAATAACTCCAGAGTGTCAATTTCTGATATTAAACTTTCCTTTGAAAATCCATCTTTTTTCCATGGAAGTCCCTAATAATTGTTAAGGCTACACGGTACCCTTTTTCAAAATTTTTTGTAGACAGTTACAGTAAAAGTAATTAATGTTTTATATTTAGATTCCATTATTGCTTTGATTCTGTAAGTAAAAGTCAGGGGTTTGACTAGCCATTAACTTTTTTACAATTTTAAAAATTAGGAATTTTTGAAGTTTTTTCAAACTCTTACTTTAAAATACTCAATTTTTAAAATTTTTAGTAATTTTAAGTTATTTATAATTCTTAGATTATAAACAATATTTAGTATGGATTTGAAAAATATATTCCCTTGTTGATTTTTAATAATTATTTTCCTAAAAACCTGGAAAAAAAACACGAAAATTTTTAAATATCAAATTTAGCATTTTTTTTAGAAAAATAACTAGAGTTCTCAGCCCTAAATCTATGGCTACTAACTTTGATAGAACATACATTTGGGAGTATATACAAAAAATTGAAGGCTCTATCTTCAACAGGAAAAAAGCCTTAGGGATTAGAAAACTCTTATACCTTCAAAATTGAAAGTCTGAGAAAAACGCATTTACAGTTTGTAAATTCATAAAACAAAAACTTATAATGCCCATAAAACTCTAATTTTTCAATATGTTATTTTCCAATGTATGTTCTACATTAAAACGCTATTTTTATTAAATATGACTGAAAATTATATTTTGAAATCAAAATATATTTTTGCATAATATTGAGAGCATTTGTTAAGACGTCAGTTTATTCAGCTTTATCTTAACCTAATATTTCACAAAAGTTTTGAAACACAAAGCATTTATGTACAAAATAATAATGATACTAACTTAAGCTAAAGAATTTTATTTTTTTCAGTTTTTAATTGGGGCAGTTTAGGAAGTTTTAGCTCTTGTCGTACGACTTTAAAATACAAAAATATAGTACTACAACATGTTTAGTAGAATGTAGTTTGGTACATCAAGAAAATATTCAGTTATATCTGCAGCATTTGAATTCAGAATACTTTGTATTCGAAGTCTAAATGCAGAATCAGCTGAGGACTGATTTTAGATACATCATTTTCAGTAGTATTCCATCTCTTCGGAAATATTGTTTCTCACAGAAACTCCAGAACGCATTTGTCATGGCATTCTCTACAGGGGAGGGAGAAAATTAATGATAAAGCTTTTAAGGTTATATAAATTATTTTTAAAGCAAAAATTGGCCATGAAATTAATCTTTATTAATTAATTATGAGTAAACTCAAAAAAACTCAAAACATAATCAAAAGAAATGATTTTAGTAATGAAAATTGGAATTAATAGCCATTTCAAACTAAAAAGCTCAAAAATATTTTAAATTAATTCAACTTAATTTGTGGGAAAATTATCTAAAAGGAAACCGAAACCAAAACCATAGCTCATAAAACTTCAAATATCTTAAAACTAATTTTGCTAACAGATCTGAGATTTACGTGGCAAACATGTCAATGATATAGGCCACCAAAAATGCAAAAAATTCGGTAAAAATGAAATTTTTAGGTTACCGTGTAGCCTTAAACTTGTTCTTAAATTAATATTAAGAAATTATTCATAAAAACCTGCTTCCGTACTGATACATTAAACGTATACTGGCTGAAACACCGGCTCTTCACACGAGTTCATTTTTTTTAAAAAAATTAAACAATATTCTTGATATAATAGCTGAACGGTAAGGAAAGTAAATGTGTGCACGACATTGTATACAAAAATGTAAAATGATTTTTTAGTTAAATTTACAATTAAATAACTGTTTAAAATATAACTGTTATTTTAAACATCAGATAATTAGCATTTAGAATTAATGTTAAATAAGGAAAAATAATATAAAATTACGATGAAGAATAATTGTGTTACTTTTTAATATTTAAAGCGAGAAGACTTCAAAATGTTTTAACCCGGGAGCAGGCGCGCACTCGTTACTAACGCTAATGGTAGTGCGGGTGGACTCAGTCGCCCCAATAATTTTTTTTATATTTTTTTTTTACTGTACACGAAACAAATCGGAATCCCAGTGAATATTTTATTTATGAGAAAGTATACTTACTGGCTTTCAAGGACTGTTCAATTTTTCTTTGATAATTTGAAAAAAACACAACAACAATAAAACTGATCTAAAATGATTCAAAAGTCCAAGACCTTAATAAAGGACGCAAATTAGAGACACTTTTCACTAATATTGCAAAAATGTTATTAGCTGAGAAAGCTATCATATTTTGTTCAAGTTATTGTAGTTTTAATGAGCTTTCATGATCGAGACAGTGAATATTAATGTCGCACTGTGTTTGTTCAGCTACACGAGTGCTTTTGGAGAAGGACCTCACGATCTGCTGTTAACTGCTTTTCATCACTCGTTAACGTGACAATGGTATATTTTTCCTCGGAGTTACTCTCCCAAATTAATTCTTCTGGGTTCACCACTCTCTTATCTCATATCAAGTCTAAAGAGCCAACTCCAATTCATCCGGATTTATTACCAGTTGTGACACATCGTCACAACTCTGACATTTCCTTTAAATACCCCTGCCTTCTCTTTCACTTCACAATCACTACTTCTATACACATTGAATTCTTCCATTTCTCAACATTAAAACTTTTATTTTATTCTGTTCCTACCCCTCTCACTTCAGACGGGGGGAAACGTTCATCCCTCTCACTGGGGGGTTATACAATTCTTATTTTCAAATTCAGAAGACTTGGCGTTATCTATGCTTTTATTATAACTACCGGGTTAATTAATGGCCTACACTTACCAACCGGTTCACTAACTTCTACGGTACGGTTTCCTGACAAATAACAAATATTTGCGAGATTGTTAATCCTATTCCCTACCTTCAATTCATTTTCATATACGGTCAAGTGGCATTATCCAGCAAAAGTTACGAGTATCATTGGAAACAAAATCAAATTTCAGAGAATCCACAGACCCAAATACATTGGGAACTCACTTTTTGTACCTTGGTGCACAAAACTCACTTACGCAGACAAACGCACATTAGGACATTTTTCGAATTTTTTCGTTTCCCGGAGATTCTTCACCTTTACAGCAAAAAACAAATTAGGATGTCTTAGATTGGAATAACAGCTATCTTATATATATTATGTTGGATGAAATGACATACAATATAGAAAAATATAGTAAGATCGGTTGAGTAGTTTTGGAGTTATTTTTAGACAAACAACGTGACTCTCCATTTTTATTTATAAAGATTTGTATCATGAAAGTCATTGAGAACAAATCACTTCATCGAAATAGTTGTTCGTTATTTGTTTTAAAGATTTAACCAAATACATATAAAACAGCCATCGAAGTTAATTGGAAAAATGTTTTTTATCGTTCGAAGTTTGAAATCCGTAATTCTTGAAATGTAGTATTTGCGGAATATTTTGAACGATAAATGTTTTTTTTAATAATGTTACTTCTTGCTAATTATGTTTAATATGATACAAAAAAAGTATAAATTAGATTTCTGGGAATATTTTTATGTTTTAATTAATGCTTGGTATCTATTACTTACATTTTTTTTTATATTTTAAACTATCGGCAATTTTTTTCTTAGTTTTTAAATTTTAACAATTCATATGACGGAGTTAACATGGGTATTTTATCCAAAAATCAGGAAAACTGTACACACTCTATATTAGCAATCAATAAAACAGTTTTAATGAACAACAACTTTAAGTAATTAAATTTAAAGAATTGATAAACAAATATAAATAATTGTGACCGAGAATTTTTTAAAAATATTTTATTACATTCTCTTATTATGCAGCTAATGCTTAATTTTCAGGAATGTTACAACTACACATCTAATAAAATAACAAAGTGTTTGATGTTCATACTATTTAAATACATTGCTGAGCACCGTAAATGTGACACCAAGAAAGACAAGAAATAACACAATCCAATTTATTTCGTACATAACATGTTGACCAAGTATCAAATGATTAAATTTATGGACTTCTGTGAAGTGTGGTTCCTGCCAGAATCAGTAGCCAGAGTAGCTGTCGCTGCCACACGCCTCGGCATTGATTCAAAGATACTTTGGATGTGTTCTTGGGGTACAGCAGACCAAGCAGCTTCCGCACGATGCCAAAGTTGATCTGGTATGGCAGCTGGGGGTGTAATCTGGGTCAATCGTTGAACAACCATGGACCACATGTTTTCTATCAGTGAAAGATTCGGAAAGTGAGCCGGCCAGAGAAGCAATTCAATCTGGTGAATGGCGAAGATACTTTGGACAATGCGTGTCACATGTTGTCCCGCATTATCCTGGCTGTGACCAAGCCCTGAAGGTAAGGAAGGACAACTGGCTCCTTAACCCTAGAAATGTAGCTATGGCTGTTTAAAGTATTGACAATGCATACTAAAGGAGAGAGAGAGGAATATCCAATACCGCGCCACATACCATAATACGGTGCCGGACCAGTGTGGTGGTGAATAAAGCAGATGTTCAACATCCTCTCTCCACGGTGTATCCAGACTCGAATCCGACCATCGTGGTGTTGCAGACAGACTCGAGACTCGTCAGTAAAGACAACTTCATTCCATTCTGCCGCTCACATCCTTCTTTCATCGAACCATTAGCAGCGGAGACGTCTGTCGTTATGCGTCAAAAATAGACCTAGCAATGGACGTCTTGCGGACAGACCCCTCTACTGTAAACGGCGTCGAATGGTAGGCGCAGACACTGAATGATGTGTTACAGATTCAATGTGCTGTGCTACGGTTCGTGATGTGACTGAGTGATTCGTCACTGCCATGTGCACAATTTTCCTGTCCTCACGTGAAGTGGTGCACTGATGTGGATGCGATCGAACTCGTCAGTCCGTCGTACTTTCCTGCATCCAACGGTCACATATCTGCATTACAGTTGTTTGGTTTCGTCCAACACGACTACCGATTTTCCTGAAAGGTAATCCACAATCTCGGTAGGCTACTATCCTTTCTCTGTCGAACTCGGATACTTGACCAAAAGCTTTTCTCTGTTTTCTACGAGACATAGCTGATCATTTTACCACAAGAAACGCACATTTGCTGAACTTGAAATCGTCAGTCACTGGACACCATTGGGCACTCCCCATAATAAATGTATTGGGCTCTTGCTGTTGAGTGGCCTGTATAGAAATCGTGCACCCTGATTGGTGGACGCAGAAGGAGAAATCGGGAATGGCAAAGCTGGTGGGTTTCAGTGGTATCAAACATTTTATGTCCAAAGTTATGCAAGAAGACGAGAAGCTCGTCTGCTATTGGTCGTCAGTGATCAATGAGCAAGCACTCTATTAGCTGTCATGGTGTCAAGGAAATATTGGGAGTTTTAAGTTTTAGAAAAAGTAGATTGCCTGTGTTGGTCGAAGAAAAATGTATTTATTAATTAAAAAATAATGGAATTTAATAAAAAAAGAACAATATAAAATAAAATGAAAATTTAGCAAATAGTAGGGGTCATTCACCTCAAGGGAATGGCAGGAAATTAAAGTTAAGGGGGAGTGTATGAGTCCAGAAGAATTCTTCTGGGCCTCTTTTTATTAATGTTGGTATCATAATTTTCCAGATTTAGAATATTTGCATTGTTGATATTAGGGAGATTTTCGAAAAAAATTTTTACCTAATTTTTGAATATGAGCTTTGAAAGTAAGAATTTTAAGAACTTTATAAATTTCTTTATTTTTAGTGAATCTGCAAGCTCTATTGATGTTTCTAATTAGTGAATTTTGAGCATTTTCCAAAAAAATTATATTAGAATTAGCTGCATAACCCTACACAGGAGAATTGTAGGCTAAAATGGACCGCAAAACGGCAGTGTAAAGAAGTACTTTATCGTAGATATTTAAATGTGAATTCCGGCAAATTAAAGGGTAGATTGAGCGCAATGCTTTCCGGAATTTATCTCGCTGGTGTAAAATATGTTGTTTACATGATACGTTTTTCTCTAGGATAAGTACTAGGTATTTAGTGCTCTGAGACCAGTGTAAAGTTGTGGAATACAGAGTTGGTGGTGTGCAAGATTTTCTTCTCTTGGTCTGCAATTGTTTTGTCAACATAAACTTTAATTTTCCAGGTGTTAAAAACTTTTTCTAGGAGTTGTAAGTTTGCATTGAGTGCTTTGGTTATTGTGTCATGATTTTTGTAGGTAGCTGAAATGGAGGTGTTGTCTGCGTAAATATTAGTCGTGGTTAGTGGCTAAGTGGGAATACATTAATATAGATATTGAAAAGCAAGGGTCCGAGCAAACTTCCTTGAGGAACACAATTTTTAATACAAATAGTAGTGTAAAGAGTGCTATTTACTATGACTTTTATAGATCTATTGGCTAGGTAGGAGTTGATTATGTGAATTAATGCAGAGGGGAGAATTGTTAGTAATGAGCTTGTAAATGAGACTACTGACCAAGACCCTGTCATAAGCCTTCTGAATGTTTAGAAAGACAGCTCCAGAACTTGAAATCGTCGAAATCTCGAAGCCTTAAGGTATCCGTACACCTTCGAAGAAAATTTTTTTAAAAACTGTAATATTTTGCTATTAAAATATTTTTTTTACTGATGAAATATAACATAAAACTATGAAAAATACACATTTAATATGTTACTTGTAGTACATAAAAATTTAGGGAGTAAAGCATAGTGTAAATAGTAATTAAATTGATTATTAGAATAACGCACATAACTCAAATGTAAACAAAAAATATCATTTCTGTAAATTTGATGATGATCATTATAACATTTTTAGGGCTGGTACTATTTTCTGATGATAATCAATTTACTACATATTTTATCAAGTTTCGAGTAAAAAGAATATTGAAAATCCTTAAAAAAATATTACGAGCATGATATATTCCTTAGTTACTAAAAACATATCAACTATATAATTATGAAAGTAGTAGGGGTTCTTAAAATCTAGCAAAACAAAAATATTTTGTATAATTTGAACTAATTTGGTTCACAACTTTTCTGATATTTACGTTGTCAGATGTCAATACGTTAAACAAATTCATTTTGAGATAAAATCAGAAATAAACTTTTTTGAACTGCAAATTTTAATATTAAACACAATTTGATATACTTAAAAATGCTCCTGATTTATGAATAACATCTTTACTCTCTAAAAAATTGATTTTTTCCTTGTAGCTCTTAAAATTTTTCTACGCTGCTTTACATTTGGTGTTAAAATCGTTCTGCGTCATTAATTCTATTGATGTCAAGATGTTTGTATGCTTTTAAAAGTAAAATAACCAGGAGTTATATTAAGTTTTTAAAAATTTCAACACAACCTTCATCCATCATTAAAATGGATCACAGCATCCAATGCACCAGCTTTAAAATTTTGAGGCACTTTGCAACTTCCTTGGGTACTCTCTGCCATATAACGCCATTTAAAACACTCGTTTGAATTTTTTGTGTTTTGCCATGCAGGCATTTAGTAAGCAGTGCTTGGCAACACAACTCTAAATATGTAGGCTTAATCGTGTTTAGTACTTCATTTGATAAGCCTTTATATTTTTCGTTTGGCTTTTGCCACAAGACAGTGCTCGCTGGTAGTAGCACCATCTATCTTTTCCGATGGGACACTGCCCATGCATCGGTTTCTCGACACTTGATGAGCAATGAAACAAAGCCGCAATAACATTTTGCTGAAAACCGGATAGGTTTTTTTTCCAACATTGCTACGAACAGCAATCCCATAATAGTTTTGCAATCGGTCAATAAAATAGTCGTTGAGTTTGCCTTTACCAGACATATTTTTTATTTTTAGACTTCAGTTTGCACAATCTCACTCTCTCTTTTGAACATGACCAATGCATTCATATTTTGTGACGCTATCCTTCCATAAAGTATCTTTTTGACACTGATAAAGCCCTTAGAGTCCCCGTCACCATAATGTGCATATTTAAAGCCTCGTTTGACAATAGAACGTTGGAAGATTCTCGTAGCACCAACAGCTTCCATTTTTAACGCAAAACCTTGAAAATTGCTATGGCACACGTGATCTGCTGCAAAGGTTTCCGACTCAATGCTTCTAGGCATTTTTAGAAATCTTTTTCTGCAGGTGGGACAATATGACGACATTATTTCAATGTCTACTTTACCAGTGTCAACTGACAAAGCTGCGACACACCCATTCATGGAAGAGTAACCTCTACGCTGCCACGTTCCATCAACTGAAATGCCACATTCAACAATTTTATTTTTAGTAGGATGTAGCACTAACAGTTCAGAAGCTGCTTTTGCATTGATAGCTCACTACTTCTGAGTTCACTAACATGAGTTTTATTCTCATGATTAGTGTACGCAGTTTTACTGAGTCTGGGTAAATTTAACGTACCACATAATTTAAACCCAGCAGAAAAACATTTTCCCAATTTGTCTCATACCATACAAAAATCTTTGTATTTACTTCAGGACAGTTTAAAGTTTTCTTTGAACTAGAAAACCCTGAGTAAAAGTCACAATGTTTTACACCTGATAACAAAATTTAGGCACAAACCATATGTGGAATCCTCAAAAGCGGATACCTTCTTCGAAAACATCTTGGGCAGCAAAGTTGTAAAAACAAATTTAAAAGAGGGACTTCCATATCAATTATTCTGTTACCAGTAATTGGTTTACGTTGATATTCTGCTATTTTTCATCAAAGGCAGCAGGTATTTAATTTTTTGAAGAACTGGCGTTGGTAGCTGTTGCGCTGCTATTTTTGAATGTTTAATGGTAGATCCATTTACTAGAAATTGGAGTTTTCTCTTTCCACTAACTCTACGTTTAGCATTACCCATTTTAAATGACAAAAATTAAATTTTCTGCAATAAAAAAGGATTAAACAAAAGCTTATAAAGAGCTACACGCAATCATAAGCAAATGTAAAAACAGTAAAGCACTCTATTTTCTTGCCAGATTCTAGATAAAAATAAAATAAAACCTGTTGCCAATTATATTCTTGATAATTCTGAAAACTCAAATTCTTATTTTAAAAAGTTTAAATTTCTTACTATTGCATATTTGAACGATACTTTGAAAAAATAAAAATGTCAACAAACATTTTTTCTACTTCGCAATGCAGACTTGTACTTCTCCGGGTTCAAAAAGGTGCTATCGAATGAAACTCAAATCCCCATAACTTAAGTTCTAAATAAGATAGAAACAAAATTTAAACACCATTTTAAAGAAAAAGGTTAATATTTATAAATAACATTTAAATTAAAAAATCGAAAAATTTGACGAAAATGACGTTTTGAAGGTGTACGGATATCTTAAATAGCGCTTTGAGGTAGCTGCACAGGCATGCGTGATGTGTGTCTGCGCTGAAAATCTAATCATTTGCATATCTCACCGCGGCTAATGCATGTTGTAAATTTCATGTTATTTGCGTGCTTCCTTCAGGGTATTGCATTTACGGTGGCCAGCAGTGTATTTTGTCTTTGAATTTTTAACATTATTATTGAACACTATGTTTAATATTACAATGTATGATATCTAGTACTTAGAAACTAATTTTTTATTTAGTGCACCATGTGAGCATTAAAACATAATATTCAAAAACTAACAAACTTCTTTAAAGAAAAAAAAATTAAAATTCTTTTTTTCGGGGGAAATCGTATTAAATAATGTAGCTTATAATTTTAAAACCTAGACATATAATTTCTATGATTAAGCTTTTAATTTAAATTTTATGTTATTTTTATGTACCAGGGACGCGGGCATATAGACAAGTCAAAAATAAGAGATTTAAAAAAATTATTAATTTACTGTGAAAGGAATCAAAACAAAATACATTCTGATGTAACAAAAACAATGCACTTTTACAACGGTATCACATATACTTATAAATATACTTTTATTGCTAATAGTCAGTACTGTGCATTGTATTTGGTCATTATTTCATCAATATTAAGTTTAGAACAAGTTTAATAATAATTAGTGACCCCGTGGGCTTGTCATAAACAAAATTATATGCACAATTTAATACTTACTATAATAATTTGTACAGTTTATAAAATTAAAGTCACGTGGTAGCTTTAGCGTAAATTGAATTCAATAGATTATTATTGTATGGATGGGGCACCATGAAAATTTTAATTGAAAATTGGGTCTCAGAGACATAGGAATTTTGAGAAGTACTGTCGTAGTTTTTAACCCGCGATCACTCACGCGGTGTGTTCTGTACACCCAGCAGTAAGAAAAGCCTCCCAAGATTCCAAAACAAATGCGCAGAACCATGATTTTTCTTTAGCTGCACGTTTTAGGTCATTGGACCTTCACGTCTGATGTAATCACTGTTATTCGGACAATTGGAACATAACGATCTTCAAAAGTTTATCTGGGTTGCTGAGAATTCCCTGCGAGCAGTTGAGCATAAGGATACAATCAACTCTGAATGTTTGGAAAATGATTATAGTATTATT
The DNA here is from genome assembly GCA_019973935.1 of Trichonephila clavipes. NCBI lineage: Eukaryota > Metazoa > Arthropoda > Arachnida > Araneae > Nephilidae > Trichonephila > Trichonephila clavipes. Next base: position 10,780 of record BMAU01006687.1, read on the forward strand.
TTTCTACTTTCTGCTATCCTTATCATTAATTATAAAGTATTTTTATAACTGGTATATATATACGTTTTACTTGTGGTTTATGAAATAATATAAAACTATGCATTTTAAGATTAAAATTTTGTATGTTTAGTTTAAAATAATGTTATTCTTATTTGTATGCAATAAATTTAATAATTTTATTTGTATAATACAAAAAACATGGTTTACTTTATAAATATGTATCATAATTGACTTGAATTTTTTTTAATACTTAAATACAAGTGTCAAAAGTTTTGGGTGTTCTCTACATCCCGCGAGTAATCACGGTAGCAAAAACAGGCGTAAGTGACCCCGAGATATATAAGATTTATTTTTTAGTTTCTGCATTAACATTGTACCTTATCTTTATTTTGTAAACTTATTTATATGGTAAATGAAAGTGGGCACCCCATAAGCCATTCGAGATATGGCTCCATAAACGAAACATTAAATATCGTATTTGAAAAAATGTATCAATATATAATATAGTTTTCCTTATTTAGTCACAAGAAACTTCATTAACGTTAGGACATTTTGATACACTAGTTTAACATGTTTACTAGTGTTAAGTATTTTAAACTTTTAACTAGTGTCTTTAGCGAAGAAATTTCTCAAGATAATGTCAGTTGTTTAATAAAACTTGAAATTTCCCTCAAGAAAAGGCACTAAATGTGAAGAAGTAAAATAAATTATTTAAAAAGAAGTTAAAAAGGTTCGTAATCTTAAAAGTTTAAATGTGGTACAATTTAAAAAAATTCTTATTACCCCATCCGCTTTTAAAAAAAGGTAAAGACAAAGTTTTTCTGTACATTTAAGAAATATAAACTCAGCATCACATAGACATTCGAGAAAAGAGATTTTGTACACAAATAAATACTAAACGTGAAAGAGTTTTAAGAACTTGGCGTGGCAACCTGATAATAATAATAAATTCAAGAAACAAAAAAATAATAATTGTCTAAGAATAATGAAGTTTGAGACGAATTCTTTCACTAAAAAAAAATAGGGAAAAAAGCCTCCTCACATTGAAGTTAAAAACTCAGCGACAAAAGTTCGAGAAGGGGTTTTAGTACAAGAACACTAAATGTAGGAAAAAAAGTTTAAAGAAATTTTACCCTAGAAAAAAATATAATTAATTCAAAGTGATTGTATAAGTATAGAGAGACAAATTTTAGAAACTTCTCCACACAAATTTTAAAAAAAAAATTCTTCATGTTTTAAAGTTTTATAGATTCCCTGCATGAAAAAAATATCCTTATTAAAAAATTATAAATTGTGCTCTGTATAAGTATTTAAAGAGTAATATATGGTAAATGAATACATTTTGTGGGAAAATTTAGATAATCTATGTGAATTAAACTAATAATACTAATAAATAATATCCAAACTGATTTTCCAAGTTGGGTGAATTATAATAACCTTCTCTACGAAACAAAAAAAATAATTTCAAACTCAGAAGCAGTTGAAGGAAAGTTAAAACGAAAAACAAAACTTACCATAACCGGCCGCTCTTTTCTTCTCGAAGTCTTCATCCAAGCTATTGACCAAGGCATGAAAAATGACTAGAAGATCAACTAGAATAAAACATATCCACTTGGCCATGATCATGCAAAAGAGCGGATGACAGACACCAACCTTCTTCGCCACGGAATTATGACGCCCGCTTTAGAGAAAGGCGCTCTTTTTAACTTTGTCCGAAGTTCCTTCGTCTTTTTGAGAAGTGCTACCCAATGCCACGATTCAAGTCTCAGATGACCAGTATCTGCGCACATGCGCTATCGATGGGGGTGGGACTAAGGATGATCAATCTTTTTCTTTGTGCGAACCGCAAGCTCGGAAAGGATACAGTGTGTAGGATGGAGATTTGGCAGAAGACTTGGGTATAAAAGTTTCAGAGAGGCAAAGTTTGGAACACGATAAAGAAAGAAGATATTTGTATACAAAAATGATTGTTACTAGAATTATAATAAAGTTATTCGAACAATTGGGATTTAGTATAAAAATACAAAAGGCAAATTCAGTGTCATGGAAAAGTATGATTATTATCATAACCATACTACTAATAATAATTCTTATTATTATAATTATCGCGGCTGTTACGTATTTTCCCTTAATATGATTGTTAATCTATATAAATAAAAATCTAATGTGTGTTTGTTCAAAGCCGCTAATCTCCGTAACTGTTGGACCTTTTCCTCTGAAATTTTGACACAATGTTGCATTTTAGAATCCAGAACGATTTTTGTGAACTTATTATTTCTTAATTTTTTAAAATTTAATTTTTGTGCTTTTCTGGTGTTATGACATCATTTGATGTCACGTCTGCCACTAAGTGCGAACATTTATACTTTAGACACAGTTTTTCAATGTTATTACATATTTTTACTATAGTTATATTTATCGGTTGAAATATTTATACAATTTTTCTGTTTTTTTATGCTTAATTGGGATTATTTTTGGAATAATTCTTCACACAACTCAAATTTTATTTTGCAGTTTTGGCAACTTTCTGATAATATTATTGCGCAATGTTTACGATTTTGCTTACACATTACGACGAATTTTTTTTGTAATGTTAAGCTGAAATTATTTATCTCTTTATTAAGATAAGATTATAATTATATTTGACTTTTGCAGGCTACAGATGTTTCTGCTACTTAGTGAAAGTTTCTAAAAGTTCTGATGATAACATAATACAGACCGTAGATCTGTTAGAAATGACGCGACAAGCGAGTAGCTTAACGATTAAAAAAATTTCGGCTATTTTATATTTCTCCAGTATTCCTAAATTAAATAATTGTCGAACATTTAAATCAAATCAAAAAACGTTGGCAAATGCTTTGTTATGCATTCAATAAGAAATCGTTCCCTGCGTGTCGGAACACAATATTGTCCTGCATATGGCTACGTATTAATTTGGTAAAATTAATTGACGGGTGTTTTATGATAAGTATGTTTTTTCCATGTTTTAGATATTTTTTTTAAATTTAATTTTTTTGTTTTTACTATTGAAATACAAATGGCAAAATTAAGATTTTCTGACATGTATTTTGAGTTCGCTCGGAACAGTTTAAGGAGATTTAATCAAAATATTAGTCGCTGTAATGTCGTGAGTAAATAACAAACAATAATTTTTCCCAGCCTAATTTTAAAATAAAAGTATTATTTATTTGCTTCTCAGGTTATACTATAAATGAAGCAATGAAGTCACAGTTATACGCCCATCTGGTGTAATCTGTCTAAATTACGGGGAGATCAATCTTTGTCCGAAAGGACAAATCTCTCTAAACCATGGATTCCAGTCCTCCAACGCCACCGGCGTTCATGATCTCTGGTTCTCCAACGTCACCGGCGTTCAGGGTCTCTACTGTCTTTCCACTCCAATCTCTATCCTCCACCGTAGAAGTCTCTTTTTTCAGGGCTCTCTCCAAGTTCTCTCCATCCAGAGCTCTCATCTCGTCTCTTCAAAAAAACCTTTTTAAACACAAGGGGTGGGTCCACAACACGTCACTCGTCCCTTCTCATTGGTAGGTCATAAAAGTCTCCTCTCGTCATCAGGCCTCATCAGTGTCCCATTTGTGCGGCACACACAAATACGCTCCCAGGCCGTCTGGAATCTAAGGGTGCCTAGATTCTTATCCAACATCTGGATACACTTGTCCATCACACCCCTTTGTTTCTTAAAGACCTTCTCTTGACATCTACTAATGCGACAGTGTGCTTATTGTACAGGTTTCACCTATTATCAATGGGGGCCGGCCCTCTTTTGACCATTATGACTACCAGTCTGGGTGTCGGCACTTGCTTGATTTCAAACAATAACCCTATGGCTGTGTGCACTTGTCACTTAACATCTGGTCGCAGCCATAAAACTTAGCGTGAATAGAAGGGTGCAATTTTCCCCAATCGATGACGTTGCATGGCCCATCCGGTGTACTGGTTAGTGACGCTGACTGCAGTGCTGTAGGGTCATGGTTCGAATCCCGTGTAAGTCAAGGATGTTTGTGTTGTAATCTTTCCCTTCTTTGTGATGCGTTCTTTACGCTTACTTATATGTAAGCTCCCACGTGATACTTTTTGGTGCATGGGGTTATAAATGTTCTCAATAAAAAAATGGTGCTTGCAACGTCACGCGATAGAAGTGAAACTTCTTTGGAACATTGATTTTTTGCTCGAATATTCCAAACTGACAGTGTATATTCCAAACTGACAGTGAATATATTTGAATCACCTAATTTACATGAAAAGTATTCGTCGCAAATTGAGTTTTTCTGATACCAAATCCAAAGTAGGAAGATATGCTGGAATTTCTGGGTATAAAAAACTATTATATTTTGATAAATTTGGCATACTTTTCCTACTTAAACTTTGTTGGCAATTGTAACATTCTTTAATGTCTTCTAAATTAATTTCCAGTAAAATATTTTTCTGCTCAGCAATAGGCATTCTCAAAGCATCTCTAAACCATAATCTATCTCAAATTGAACACCCCTGACCGAAAGGATTATCGAAGAATAGCTTTTGAAAATATTTGTGAGCATTTTTATGGGTGACTGAATATTAACGGCGCACTGTTCAGCTACGTAAGGGCTTTTGGCGACGGATTTCGTAATTTTGAATCATGGTCAAGTGACGAGGACGTCACATGAGCTAGAACTCCCCCCTCTCCTAATTACCAAACCACACCAACGGATGGACGTTTGAGCTCTCAACAGATTTAACGTGCATCGCTCCCCTACACTGCGGGTCTTAAGTGTACTCTCATGACACACCAGCTGCGATCTGATACTTTGACCACTAGGCTACCGTGGCCACGCATTTTTATGGAAATCATAGTCTTTGTAACGTAAGATAGAATTCATTATCGATTCACATGCATCAGTTCCAACACACACTAGACTTGTTGAGGGTTCAGTAGTTGACGGCACAGGGTGGTTCACAAAGCACGAATTAATCTATGCTGTCATAAGAAGAGTCTCAAAAGCACTCCCATTCCTTATACTCGGCATTAAGAGAGTATTTTGCATTGTTTTTTTCCATGCTCTATATTCTCTGACGTGTACTCTGATAATCATTTGACAGTAGCATTTGATAAATTTGCATTATTTTTCAGTTTTTTGGTTTTTTAATCACCTTTTCGAATGGATTTGATGCTAGTATTATTTTTTTTCTTTCACGAAACAGTTTTCCTCTTTGTGCATTTGATTTAGGCATTCTGACTAGAATTAATAATAATTCAACGCAAATGAAAATTTAAAAAAAAATTAGCCACCGAACACACACACACAGATCGCCATGTAGCCAAGTATCTAACGAAAATTTCAAAAAAGCACGCTTTAGCTTGGAGAGCTATTTTGTATACACCGTAATGGTCTCACTGCAACGGATACGACCGCTGAGATAATGTTTTCAGGTCTGAGGAAAAGGGCCCCTAATCGGAAGGTGGGCAAGTTGACCAATCGAAGACGGGGTAATTATCCAACTCCTTCACCGATATGAATCAAGTCACGTGGTGTCCCCGTTCCTCCTTTTCCTCCTCTTGTTCTCTCCTTACCATTGCAATGATTCGGGGAATGTGGGGAAGACTACTTCCCTTCACTTTTTCATCGTTACGCAAAATTGGGCAATTTCCTCATTCACTCTCGAGCCCAAAAATGTTTCACTTCAAAAAATCAAAATATTCAACATTATTTTGTTTTCACAATAGCTATATATTTAAGATTTAAGTTCGTTCTAACATTCAGATAGGTTTTCGTCGAAGAATATTTATGGATTTGCTTATATATTATACATGTATTTTTCAGGTTATTGTATGCTAAATTGTATAGTAAGCGAATATTGTAATATTTTTTAATTGTGCTTTCAGATAGACAAAGTCATCTCAAATATTTTTAAGCAAATTAACGTTATTACACCAAAAGTTTTTTTTTTTTAAAAAGGAAGATTTGTTCCTTAGAAAACAGTACAGAAAATGTTAAATTAAAATCCATGTTACAGATTTATAAAACAAAAACAATTCATTTTTATTACAGAAAAATTAAAATTAGTGTTTTGCATGTAATTAAAACCTATGTCAACTTTTTTATTTGATAGAGTTATAATTTCAGACCGCACAATTGATTGTTGTACTTCTAAAATTCTGTATTGATACACACACACACATACTGCGAAAATCTTTCTCCAACAAGAATTACAAATCTATTATCACAACTGTTTAATAGGCAAGGAAGCATATAATCCATAATCGTTAACTTTCTCCATGCTACTACAACAGCCAAACCTCTTTTTTCCATGGGTTTAAATTGAAACATTTGAATTTTGTGATGCAATTTCAATTCTGCTTTAATACCCTGATAATACCTGAAATTTCATCATTAAATTAAAAAAGGAACTTGAACATCATCTAAAAGAAACTTATAGAATTTATTTATTCTATCTTACAATCATCCTATCCTATAATACAAAATGCAATTATACCGAAGAACGAAGTTATATTGAGAGAGAGAGAGTACAACAAAATAAAGAAAAAGTTATTATAAAAATCAGGTGTTCTGCGAAACTCTGGAATATAAAGTAAAATGGACATTAAATAGATCAAGTCACTCGCATACATGTGGGCATAAACCGAGCATCTACTGATTAAAAGTAGAATGGAAAAAAGAGCAATTTGGGCTAGAACACAATTTTGTGCAAAAGTGTATTTTTGTGAAACGTGTCATTTCAAAATTGTGTAAAAAAAAAAGAAAGTTTTGGCGTATTGTATTTCTAAGCTTCGGTTATCTACCTCCGAATATTTTTATATATTAAGTACTGATTTGACTTCAGTACGCTATTAATTTTTCCACGAAATAGTTTAAAATATAACATTAGACGCTGCCAAATATCTATTTGGTGTGATTTCAAAATCATTCCAAACACGAGTAGCGTGCTGATATAACATTTACCGTCAATATACCTTTCACCAGTAATTCTAAACTGTATTGTTATATAATTCTTATTATTTAGAGGTTACATTTTTTTTCAGTTCACCATTTACCTCAAATCAGAAGACTTCACCAAATGCTATTCAATAATGGGAAATCATACTATACCTGGTTGGGTAAAACAATAATATTTTTCTGCTCTTCGATATGAATTTTTCTGCCAAATAGTTGTTCAGATTTCTAAGAGTTGGGGTGGTAACTTATTAAACTGATTAAAAAGGATCTATTTGGTGGGATTTCGAAATTTCATTTGATATTACTTAAATACAAATGGCTAAATTAAGATTTTCTCGTGTATATTTTGTATTTTTGAATTTTTATGCATTTTTTCATCAAATTATTGAGCCTTATTTTGTTTTTTATAACTTTTTTAAGATTTAACCTTTGTTATAACTAGCTGTATCAAGGCACGCGTTACCTCGGCTGAATCTGGTTGAAATGAGAAAGCCCACATTTCTGATACCTTAAACCATTTGCACCTAAAGTTTGATTTTTTTTTCTTAAAAAAAAACGATCTGTACACTACCATACGTTTCTGTGGCTCAGTCTGGTTTGGAACAAAATGAATGCGGAAGCATATATTTCTAATATATTTAACCGTTTGCCCTTGAATTATGATTTTTTTATACAAGGAATATGTCTAACTATATGCATAAATAAAAATTTGGTAACTGATTTCCTTTGTTATTTGTTAACGGAATACTCTTGAAGTTATAATGGGTTTTTTTTTGTCGTTATGGTATGAACCTCAAATTTTTTACATTGTCTCAATAGTGGAAGCCTTATTGTGCATTAAATTGTCTTTTATTCAGTGAAGAAACTGTTGCGGTGTGGAAACAATATACCCTTTTGTCCCGGTAATAATTCCACAGTGTGCATTCAGTTCATCCTCGCCATCACTGAATACTCTAGAACAGTGATCCGCATCCCCCAGTCCGTGGATCAAATGCTGCCGGGCCACATAAAAACATTAAACTGTTGCCATTTTATTTAAAGTGGTGCATATCTCTAGGATTTGCGCAACTTTCCTTGGAAAAATCACTTTATATTCCACGTTAAATCAATTTTATTCATTTTTCGCGTTTAATTATATTTTATTCTGAAGGCATATTTAAATATAACTAACTTAAAATAGTTAAATCATAACAATCTAAAATATAAGCAATCAACGTGTCCTACCCTCAGCGGGCCGCGGTTAGATTATCAAACGTTGACCGGTTCGCAGCGATAAGAAAGTTGCGGATCACTGCTCTAGATCAGTGTTCCGCAACCCTCGGTCCATGGATTAAATACTACCAGTCCTCACATGAAACATTAAATTATTTATTTTTTATTTACTGTTGTTTATTTTTCATAGCTTTGGTGCTACTTTTTATGAAAATCACTTAATATTCCTTGGTCAATAAATCACTTAACAATCATTTTTTTGGTGTAGATATATTTTATTCAGAGAAGTCACGATTAAATACAATTAAATTAAAATTATTAAATCAAAACAGTCTAAAATATAAACAAACAACATTCTCCCTCTCAGCGGGCCGCGGTAAAAATAACGAACGTTTACCGGTCCGTGGTGATAAAAATATTGCAGAGCACTGCTCTAGGACACACTCTAAACAATTTTCTTTGTGAGCAGCAATCAATGTCTAGACCTAAGATGCTTAATTTTACATGAAGACCTGGAACTTTGTCGATAATGATTGAAGATGCCAGTCAAATTTAGAATTGCAAAAATCTTTTATCTTTATCAAGGCTTTGTCGTAGATTTCTGCTATGAAATCCGTGTTCATAATAAAATTTTCTTTGAGTCAACAAAAATAAATTTCTACCTTAACTTTGTTGGAGATTAAAGAAAGCAGGTTGCCAATTTCTAATTGCAAACAATGCACAAAGTTGATTTAGTTATAAATTGTAACTCGTTGCATTTAGTTGTATGTTTTAATTATCGGTGACATTTTGAAAATAGGCAGACACTTTAATTATTTTGCTCTACGCTGCGTCTTTTATTGCAGTGTAGATTTTATGTGAATATATTTTATATTTTTTCATTGTTTTTCATAAAGTTTTTTAAATTATTTTTTTATTTCACAGTACAACGAACAGAAATTGAGCTCTTTCATTTAATGTTCATTTGACTTCAAATTATATGTTGAAGTTGACTTCTATTGAATGATTTACTTGAATGGAATGAAATATTCTTTATCTCATTGCAATGATTTGGGCTGTGTTGGTTGATTTATGTTATAAGTTAGATATTTTATTTGCTTTTTAAAATTTTTTTCCTTCTTTATATTTTTTTTTTTGCAATTTCATTCGCTTTTGTTTACCTTTTATTTTTTTTCAAGTGCAGTGAATTGGCTTTTGTACATTAAAATAATGCGTTGCAGAATATCTAAGTCATTATACTCGCATAGCAAAAGCAACGGGATGAGTAATTGTACGAGAAAGTAAGAAAAATATGCATCAGCGAACGAGCAAACCAGACAAAGTATGGGTCAAATACTCCCTGATGAAGCAGCAGTGCTACATGCAGTCAGACTTGACAATGAACGCTTCGGAACACAGCATTATCATTTTACAACATCAAATCAGCTCTGTTCTTAACAAAAGGAACATAGTAGGCTGTGTGTGACTGAAAAATGTCAACGAGAAACAGCATCAAGCTTGACTTGGTGCACAGCAATAGCATGATTACAATCACCTTGAATTTGATTCAACCCAGCTGAGGATTATAATTTGAGCCAGGATATTCTCATCGACACAATGATGGAAGTGCGTCCTAATTGCAAGGCTCTGGAATTTAATGGAGAAACAAAAAGGGATGCTTTGTACCACTAGAAAAATAAAAGTGAAGAACTTGAAGAATGACCAAAGACACTAAAAATTTTGCTTGCCAGATATACTGTGGAATCAAGCATTTCTATCTAACATTAGGAAATAGAAATCATGACGGGCTTATGCTTCTTTTCTTTAACATGTTATTTGGGGCCAGAATTAAAAGCAACTATTTTCCAACTAAATCAGAATTGAAGCGTGAAAGAATGATGCAAATTAGGAAGCTTTATACATCAGAAATTACAGTAAGCGGTGTAACAATTAGAGGAATGTAAACATAATCCATGGTTCAAGCTTGAAGAGGTTTTAGAAAACGTTACGTGGAGTCATAGAAATTATATGTAATAGCCATTAATTCAAAGGTGCATACCTTTGCACTCAGTATTAAACAACTTCATCTAGGATTATTGTGATCGCGGCTTCAGACTACATCAATGTAGGATTGACTATTTAATATAAGAATCTGTGATAGTATTGGAATTGAGTTTAGGCGAGTCAGTTATTGATAGTGGTCGGGTTAAGTTAATTTGGTATTATCTCTATATATTGTGTGTGTTTGCCAACGTACATTCATTTACATTTATTTTTATCTAATTTTTAAAAGATTAAAGTTAAAAATGTATAAATTCATATTAAGATTATGTATGTTTCTGAATTCTTCCGTTAATCCGCCTCTAGCTCACGCCGATAATCAAGGAGATGTTCACCGAGTGGGGGAATATCACAAAGGTCACCACGTGACTCGCGTCATATCCGTGAAAAGTTGGATGATTGTCAAAGGGAATTGTATCTGAGGTAGGGAATGGCGAGTGGCATATTTTTGCCGGTTTATATAATAAAAGTGTCGTTTTCAACGAATAAACGAACCTAAAACATTACCATTATATGACTCTTCCTAATTGTAAGCGGACTATCTGGGGCAATATCCTTAATATGTCACTAACGTTCGCATCAGAATCACTACGGATTAGCGCCTTGTAAGCAAACACAGTGACTTTCACTGTGAGTATTCCTTAAGTTTATAGTATTAATTTTCATTTCCATTGAATTACAATTTATTCTAGTCATAATACCTAGAACAAGTGCACAAAAGAGGAAAAGAGTTTCGTGAAAGAAAGAAAAGTAAAAATAGCTGCAAGTCTAGTTGAAAGTCTACATATTACCAGGTGGTTTTACATTTTGCTGCTGTTATTTCATCCATTAAGTTTTAGGGAAAGCTGTACGCATTTGATGCTGCTACAACCATTGAGATCCCGATGATGATTAAAAAGCCAATTTTCTTAATGTTTTTTTGCTTCTAAAAGAAGAAGAAAAACAATTCATTAAATTCTTGAAACAGACACTGAACTTTTGTGACAAATCTATACGGAACTTTTATCACTAACCTTCTGAGTCGTCCTTTTAGGAAATTTAATTCCCTACCTATTTTCAGTCAACTCAAAAAGTAGACAGGATTCCTTGTTATGCAGATTAGATAAAGTATTTAAGTCAAACGAAATAGTAAAAAGTTGGAGCAGTAGGAGATAGAGATTGAAGCAGAAAGTTATAGTGAAAGTTAAATTGAAGATTTCTTGTTGGAGATAATCTAATCTCAAAGAAGAATGGAGATTCCAGTGGTAATTATTGATTTATGATTAAAGTCTTATTAAAGTTTTAGGAGTGAGATTAAAGTTAAATGTTCAATAGGAACATTATTGAATATAAATCTGGAATCTCTTATCGTGGTAATCTCTGCGTGATCGTTATTTAATTGTTAATTTATTTGATTATTAATTAGTTAAGTTAATTTAAAGGATATTACCTTTAAAACCTCATAATACTAGTTAGATATATCTGTTAATAAGTCTTTGATTCTATTTGGATAAAGATAACCAAATAAAAGAAAGTTGTTTATAAAAATGGCTACTGGTCCTTACATGACTCTATTTATTCTCGTTCTCAAAGTGAGGTCAGGGGACTTCACAACTTGACAAACAATACTGATTCTAGAGAAGGAACAACCAAGATATGGAACCACGAGGGATGCAGTTTCATCGAGATAAAATAGGGTTTTTTTTATATCCTACTTCAATATCACACACCTATTATGTCTTTCTTGGAAAATGATGATGCAAAAATTGAATAAAAATATTTATTTTCATACAATAAAAGGAGTTCCAATTTCATTTCATTAATGTAAAAGTTCCCAGCAGTTTAATATAAGTATATATGTTCCTGCACTGATTTCCAATAGCGCCGAAAGTTTCACTTCTATTACGCTGGCCCTCCATGTTCTTTTTTAGTATAATACTTATAAAGGAAAAAAGAAAAGAAAGCAATTATTTTTCACCAGATAAAATTTTTTCAAGTTAGTTTTTATTCAAAATCTGTGAAAGAGGCGTGGTTTGACGACCTAAGATAGAGACCTTACCGTCACGGGTGAAGTTTAGCTTCCTCCTGAAAAGTTATTCCGAAAGCGTTTACTCTTATATTGCCGTTTGCTTTAAAATGCAACAGACTTCTTCCCTTTCCCCCTTTTTAAAACTTGGGAGGTCGAACGGGGACAATTTTATGAGCTTAGATCGGTCTCTTTGTCAATCGTTTACAGCTAGCTGTTAAGTTGCTTTGAACAATCTTGTATGAAAGTTGTAGTGCAACTGGGACGTTTTCCCCTATATGATCAGTCACAGTAATATTAAAACAAAATGAAAGGGGTAAAAAAAAAGAAAAAAATGAAATAAATAGTATGTGAGAAGTTGAAAAACAATTATATTTTCTTCAAACAAAGGTTTTTATTTTCTGACATTTTTAAAAATTAAAAAATTGTATATATTTTGGTATTTTTGATTTGAACCAGAAAAATCATCCTGTATTCATTTTTGAACATGAGTAAGAAAACGGGCTCACTTTCCTGTTTTTAAAAAAAATGAGGTAAAAAGAGCAAAGGCGCTATCTCTTTTTTTTTAAATAATAAGACAATAAACGTTGCATACGGTAATAACGCAAACACACGATGATTATATTTATGAAATAAAACCGATCTTTCTCTATACAATTATATTTTTAATTTAAAATAACAAAAAAAAGGATTTCAATACTTTTAAAAAATTGTTTTAATTAAAATCATATAAATATTTATTTTTATGTTAACTGATTATTTTTCGGAAAAAATCTAAATTTTCATTCCTAGTGTTTTCCTTTTCGAACTTCTTGTATTAAATAAAAATTTTGTTTTCTACTTTCGGCATTTGTGATGTACATAACACATTCAGTCAATAATTTTTAATTTTAATCGGGGATATACTTCATCAAATGCGCATGACAGTACTTCCTAACCATTTCTACTCAAGTTTCATTTTTTTATCTTTTCTGTTTCTTTCATTAGAAGGAAAAATGTGACATCGATAACTACATTTTCACACAATTCAGTCATTACAAATTCTACTGTGAGAAAAGTTCTCCTAATTAATTTTGTCTTTCCAAACAGTACACACTTAAAACAATTTTGTTCAGTGAAGTTAACCGACAGTTCCACAATGTATCCATACTAAATTTTAAAAACAATTTTAACATTTGGAAAAGTAGCCTGTATTAAATTTTTTTGAGTATACACAAATATTTCCTGCTGTAGAGAAGACATAGTATGAGATGTGGAGTGTGGTTTGAAAGAATGTTTTTCGTACGTGTAGACTATTTTGAAAATTTAGAAAAATATCACTGAAGCTGATCATTTAACAGCAAATGAGCCTTAATTTAATGTGTGCTGGTATCAAAATAAAACATTTACTGTTAAAAAGCCTATGAATTTATATTAAATTTCAGACTATTCAAAATGGCTTACAACTTCTATTCAAAAGAAACTGAAATATAAATATATTTTACTGCAGTCAAAATATTCATAATATGTAAATATCCTATTCCTCCACTTATTTCAGTACATTTTAAAAACTGTAGCTGAAAGGATTTTTTTAAATTTATAAACGAGGCATAAAAGCTCAATTAGTTATAAAAATGTCTATCGTTTTTTTTTTAAATATACTACTATAAAACGTATGGATTGTAGGATCAGTTCTAAAATCCTAAAAGCTTTTTAGAGGAGCAAAAAAAAAATGTAAATTTGGATTAATCAAATTTTAATATAATGCACAAATAAAAATGTTATTAAGTAAATACATTTGATACGTCAAGAGTACTTTCTGAAATAAACGTAATTGAAAGAAAAAATGTTTAATTGCAAATTAGTGGAGATACATGTTTATATCTAAAAGGGTATCCCCAAATTGAAGCAATCCTCAAACTTAAAACTCAAACTCAGTAGCACAACAATCCATGAAGGCCAGGAACTGCTATGCTCATCCCAATATACGTGACCATTGGGCGCAGGGTGCATGGACAGATGTCCCATTTGGAGGTCTGTCTGAAGAAGAGACCTTCAGTGTTTAAGATTCAAAGCAAACTTGGTACTCATTTATCGCACCAATGTAGAGAGGATGAAAGGCAGAGTCAACCTTGTCCAGCCTTTTATTAGAACCCAGAGCTGTGGTGTGCAAGCACGATACACTACCACTTGACCCAATTTAGTGAAAAATAAAATTTAATTTGGGAATCTTATATAATTCCTTAATGAATGAGAGAGCCCAAACTTTTTTTTTTTTCATGTAAACTGTTTAGACAGAATTGGTTAATTATGAACAATTCACAAGTTGCATAAATTAAAATTAACCGTTATAGTTTACATAATTTTTAAGGATGCAAAAGGTGTATTTTGGCTGCACGAATTAATTATAAAATGAATTCGGTTACGAAAAGTAGTACAAATCTATTTAAATTAGGGTTGGTTATCTTAGATATTGTAAAACACAACAATGTATTGAAAGCCAATTCTATAATTATTTCTTATAAAAATGTATGGAAAATTACTAGACTTGTTTTGGCCTTTGTAATTGATATTTTTTCTGAGAACTTTAAAAGCTAGAGCGGCATCCTTCAAAACCGTGGCTTCCTCTCTGTTTTCCAGATCGCCCCTGACTAAGCCGGGTCTGAAATAGTAAGTGAAAATGCCGTATCAAGTTTGTCAAGATCAATTTATAGCTTACTGCATTTTCATGTATTTTTAGATGGTCGTTTTTATATTTTCTACATCAATATCTTACTGTCTGAATATTAAATTACATAAAATTATTGACATTCGCATCAATGACCATTATAATTTTATTACTATATGAATGTGTTTTCAAACGATTACATGTGACTATTATTAACATATTATTTTTAACCATTTAATTAATATTAAGTTTAACATAACGCACACAAATTTTCTGAACTTTAAAATAAATATTTCGAAAACTACTTCAGATATACTCAATTTTTTTTTTTTTATTCCTACGCTTTAGCTTCTCAGTTTTGCTTCTATGTAAAACTTTATTGTATATTCATCAATTTTCTTAGTATATTTTTTTTGCTCTTCGCATGCAGTTTTCAACTGAATTGTATGAAATTTTTGAAATATATTAAACAAAAAAACTAAAGATGCTATATAATAAAATTTGAAATTTATATTATACTCAAAGAATTGCTAGAACTATTGGTAAATAATTTTTAACTGCGGGATACATTTTTTTTTTCGAAATTTCAAATTGAATTTCTAACATAAAATTTCTAGCTATAAAGGTTCGAGATTTCAAAAAAAAAATATCCAGATTTTAATTACTTATTCAGTTAGCCTTTTAAAAAAAAGATAAATGTTGGGTATTTTGTATAAATACTTATTTTTGAATAATAATTCGAATGTTTTGAATAGCTGGAATTTAAAATTGATTTTTATGTATATTTATATGCATAAATGTCTACTGTAAATATTTACATATATTTTTGATAATTATTTATTTAAACGTTCACATTGTAAAAAAATGTGGGAAAATCTTCATTCATGTTGTATCTTATGTAAACTGAAGTTCAAGCATTTAAAACACAAATTTAATTCGATGTATTTTTAACAATATATAACTAGGCACTGTACGTAAACTTCCTGAACACTTGGGCTTTGAAATCTAAAAAAAACTAATAAATATTAATTAGTTTTTTTTTTCTCGTTATATTTTTATCAAAGTGTAAAAAAAAAATGTTTCAAATTATTTGATGAAGTTTAAATTTATTCATTTTTAGTGGTTGGAAAGTTTAAAAAGGTTTCATTTTTAAAGTGTTTGGTGTTTATTAATTTTTTTGGCTTCTTATAATGAAATAATCATATTTTAAAAACTGAAAGCATTGATTACGATAAGAAAAATGAAGCGAAAAAGAATATACTTTAAAAAAGATAATTTGTCTAACTATATAAAAGCAGATTGCCTTGACACGCCCCCAACTTGTTACGGTTTCAAATTAATATGAAAACAAAAGGAATTGTGTAACATATTTTACTTATGCGTTTGTACTTTTCATAAGTTTTAAAATACAAGCTGAAAAACAAACACTTCCTGGGGGTCTAAAGAAATTTTCCCCCAATATTTTACGATTGCTCAGGGTCAAAATACGTGGTTCCCTGCGAGCCATAAAACTTCCTATCAGTGTCCTGCTGTGTGGCTTCCACCGTCCTTTTATTATCTTTGAAGATGTTAAACCTTTAAAGGGAAAAGTACGTTTCAACCGCTTTTGAGAATGTTACTTGAAGGCAAAAAACCCCGTGCAATGCATTTTCGAAGCATCTTTACAATGACGGAATTTTCCGTGTGGAACGTTTTTAGGGTTAATATAGTGTATTTCATATTTAAATTCTTCCAATGCCAATTTCCAGCGCAAAATTTTAGATGAAGGATTTTTTGTTTGAAAGAAATCCCCTGAAAAGAAGTTTATGATCTGTAAAAACTATGAACTTTCTTCCCAATAAGAAAGGTTTAAAATAATTTAATGTGGTTTATGTTGCGAAGAACTCTCTCTAAAACAGTGGCATTATATTTATATTTGCGAATGATTTTATTTCTTTGAAAAAAATATATAGATTTGACTTCAGACTTAGGATACTTTAGTTCTAATGAAAAAACAGGTGGGTTAAATATGGCTTCCTTAATATCATCGAATGCCGCCTGTGTCTCGCATGGCCATTCAAATGGAGAGTCCTTTCGTAAAGATTCTTCAATGGAATTTCTCATTTTGAGAAATTTTTAACATACCTTCTATAAGAATTACAACACTCTAAAAATATTTCATTTGCTTTTGATCCATTGGAACCGGCCATAAAGTGCATTGACCTGGACGCACTCACATTCTTGTACAAATCTCTGCTTCCTGTAAACAGGGCAAATGCAAAATTAAAATTGTATCTCAGGGACCGGCGGTCTCCCTCAATAATTCAACCAAACTCAACAATCCGATAAAAATTTAAATAATTTAAATGAATACAACTTATTTTTTAAAAGTTTAGAAAAATTATTATTCTTTCTATGTTTTACTACGAAGATCTAAAATTTCTGTAATTAATACTTAGGAAAAAATTTACATTAGAATATCAATATATAAATGGATTATTAGTGAGAATAAAACATATGCTTGGCTCCATTTTTACCTGGATCTTAAAAATATGGTTAATTTTAAAAAGAAGGTACAAAATAAGGAATATAAACATTGAAAGTGTTATAAAATATTCCATGGATGAAATAAAATCATATTTTTGTTACATTAATTGTTAGTATTTCAAATGCGTATAAGTTAATTTACTGAAACAGATTAATGTTTTATTTAATGATCAAGTGACACGACAAAAAAAAAAGTATATTCTAGCATTACAGTAATGAGAGAAAAATAGACCGGTATCAGCTAAAAAGCATTAAAAGAAGAGAGAATAGCGTGTTTTTCTCCAAATAAAAGGAAATTTAAAGTAATTTATTTCAAAGGGAAAAGCTTTGTTTCAGGTGAATCATGACACAATTACCCAGGAAAGATGTTTAGATTCTTGCAATCCATGCGAGTTTGATACCATTATTCAACAAGTTATCTTATAATTTACGCTTTATTTTTGTATGCTTTTCCAGCTTGAGATATGTGTATACACTCTTGTCCAAAATTAAAAATCACAGACATAAAACCTTCTAAAAAGCTGATAAACTATTCACTGTGTTGTCACGAAATTTGACACAGAAACATATTGCAATAACAGAAAGAATGTAGCAACATAAAAATATGGAAAAACTTTTAATTGCAGATTAACGGTTTCAAACGGTAAGTCGAGTTTCACAAAAAGTGTAAGATCGTGAATCTGAGATAAAGCATTTATCTCATGAAGTCTGTCTAATATGGAGTATGACCAATGTATATTGCTGTACAAGTCTCTCACAACGTGTTCCGTACTATTTAATAAAGTATCACTAAGTATTTGTGGCAACAAAACCCATTTTTTCAAATGAGGGACTTATAATTCCAGTGAGGTCCTGAGATGGGAGCTGCATTGAAAAATAACTTTTCCTAGACCTGCCCAAACATATTTGATAGAGATGTGATCATGAGACTTCAAGGGTCGATTCATAAAATGAATCCTTATCAACTCCTTATCAAATTCCTCAACACCCAGAGTTATGGGTGGCAGTTCATTATCGTCTATAAAATGTAGTCCGGGTGCATAGCACCTAGAAACGTCTCACATAGGCTTCCATAATCATATTCTTATAAATAATATTCTTATAAATAATAAAAAATAGTTGACAATAGTGAGTTGGCAATAGCCGCATAAAACGTACGCAATGGTGTACGATTGACCAACAATATGCCACATAGAGAGATTATTTTGCAACTAAACTTGTCGATTTTTGTTACTTAGATGGGAGGAAAGCGAGTTCTATTTACTCTCTAGGTGAAGATTGGATAAAAATAACTTAGTCTGATACATTTTGACGCATCACTGAAAAGAGCATGCCTTCATTTATGTGGTGTCCAAGACTGATGTTTTCAGTTCCATAATATCTTGTATTTCCTGCTGGATGCAATCAAAGATGCACCTGATTAGTAGGAAACTATAAAGGCCCGTTTTTCTGCAAGACGAATGTAGACTGTTTGCATAGAAATTCTTCTTCCAGAGACAGAAGCGAGGTCAAGTGCAAACTGAAGAGCCGGTGTCAACTTGTGTCTTAGAGCGCTTAATGCCGAGTAGCAATCATGTGTGAATGCCGTGCTTTGTGGCGAATTTGGCCAATTACCTTGGTGACATCACCACTTGTTTGAATTTAATTCTATAAACGGGAGACCAATTTTGCTGGCTACTTGTAAATACCAAGCCAACTCACCTTGTAACCTAAGAGTATGAAGCCTGCCGACCACTTTCCACCTCAATTAATCATCTAAACGATTATGAGAAAACATTATTACTCAAACAAACTAACTGGTTTCTTTTAAAACAATATTCGCGAAACTGGAGCAAAATTCCCTTATGCTCGATCGATGACATTCAAAAGTTCTGCTTAAAATCTTTTCCTTAACTTTTACTACAAACGCTTAAAATATTTTCCTAAAATGAAGGTTGATATTGTACTACATGTTCTTCAAAATATATAAAATACAAATTATATCAATTTTACTGAAACATTTTAAAATAATAATCAAAAACATATTTCTTTACCTTAATTTTGGACATCAGAATAATTAACTCATTATACATATGTATACACACATAATTAGCTTCTTAAATATTATATTATTAGCTTATTCAGTTATTTCAGTATGAGACTATCGGTATCTTTCTTATCGTTTATACTAACGTTAATTTAAGTTCTATAAAGGAGGAAAAGAACAATATTGTTCGTTCTTTGCTACTTTTTTTTTTGTAAACACTATTTTTACAAATGTGCAAATTTACTTTCAAGCAAGAAACCGAAACATTCGTATTTAAGGAATTAAATAAATATGTGCTGAATGATTCACTTTTAAAAATTAAATAAATATAAAACCATATTTTTAAATATTAATTTTTTTTTAAAAAATAATACTACTTTAAAAAGTGTTATTTTTATTTAACCATGTTTGATAAATCCTCAAATATTTAAGTAATACTCACGTTCTCATATTGTACATAGAGAAGTCATATAAATATTACTACAAAACAGGGGGAAAAGTTTTGAAATGAACAGAAGAATTAAATATTACTTTGCATGAGACTCTAAAGTCATATTATTTTTTTTAATAATCTTACAAATGAGTTACTTAAAAAGCACTTCATCCTATTCTTCTTAAATATTATTTATGAATTGTTTTCCAACAATAAAAAATATAATTAATACAAATTCGAAAAATGCCGAAATAAAATGTAAATTTGTAAAAATGACATTTAAATATACGTTTAACATTGAAATGCATTGCTACCGCAGCAGTTCCATTACCCCATTGATTCTTCACAATTGCGTTTTACTGCTCAAACAAAAACATTACCCATGAAATGGAAGTGTTTTTTCTAGTTTAATACACGTTTCTCGTATATGTATGTTCTTTTCCTGGTGTTATTCCATATATTGCTTCAATTTAAAGAACGATATCATGTATCCTTTGAAAATAGTTGCGTTCCTAACCGAATGAAAACAATTTTTTCACTTCTCAAGTTTCATTGTTTGCTGGATTGTCTTGTTGATTTTTAATATTCCTGAAAATTGAATAACATCTCCATAAGCGGAAATCAATTCCGTGCATGTAGGGATTTCATATATTCCTTTCTCTTTTTTGCGGTCTTTTTGAAAACACTGTACTTTTCATTTTGTGGTTGTTGTTTTCGATCCTATTCATAAGTATCTATTCATAAAAAACACACGTGTATGAGTGTTTTACTTGGCTATTTCTCAACATTTAACTTTTCCTAAAGTTTGGTAGAAATAAAAATTTTGCAACTGAGACAATGTTTTCCCCTTTTATAGTTTTCGAGATTTCCTTTTATTTAACTTTTTTAATGTATAAGTTTATATTTTATGGTAATTTAAATAAATAAATAATTTAAATGAAACGAACAAACAGATGTATTATTATTTTTTGGAAGTTGTAAAAAATAATGAGTCTTTTCTCCAAACAACTTTGCATTGTATTTATAGAAAGACAAATTTAAGTCAACGTGTGAATACCAATTAAAAATTATACATAAATAACTGATAAAAAAATCCGATTTTTATTACAAATGAAAACACAATGGGCAAATATACTTTTACTGTCATTCAAAATACCAACGACTTAAAAAAACATTTATAATTATAATGATACAAAATAAGACACAAACTATGCATGATAATTTACACGTAGTAATACATTTTTAAGATAAATGATAAACGATTTCCCAATACTACCTGAATAATAATTCTAAATAACATAACAGTTTTGTAATTTAAATTCTGATTATCCCATTCATTTTAATGTTGTTCTGACCTTTTAGACTGTTGAAGAACTTTCGATAAATTTTGTAAATATTTCTGAAAAATGTGCAGTAAACTCTTATACGCTTCTCATATTTTTCTGCACATTTTATGAAGAATGATTTAGGTGTTATTTTTATTCATTTAGATTGAAATATATATGTCTATGTTAGGAAACTAGTGCTACAAATTGTGAATTACTTTTTAAAATTGTTATTTTTAGTACAAACAAATTGCTCCTGAAAATAACAAGTTTTATTTAAAATTTCAACAAATAAACTGTCTCTAATCATTTGCATTCAAATGTAAAAATAAATAAAAATATCGTCTTATTTTTTAGTATATGGGTGGAGGCAGTGGTTCAGTGGTAGCGTATAGTGCTTCGACGCCACAGGTCCGGGATTCTATTCCCGAGCTGGGCAAGGTCAATTCAACCTTTCATCCCTACTACAGTAGGTCGATAAATAAGTACCAAGTTTGTTTGGAGACTTAAGCCATGAGGGTCTCGCTTCAGACTTACCACCAGATCGGGGCATCTGCCCATGCACCTCAGCATACAGTTGGGACACTGAGTTTGTGTTTGAGTATGGGTTAATGTAAAAAATTTTAATTAATGATTAATGAGAATTAAAAATCCGTTTATATTACATGAGCAAAATATTTGTTCATGATGAAAATTAATTTGGTTTTACTTTAAATCATCACGCATTTAAAATAAACTCATATTATATTAATTGTGTTTATTTAATCTCAATCATGAGTATAAGATGTGATAAGTCTGAAATATTTAAAGACACATGCATTAATTAATTAAGAACTTACATTTTGATTTCATTTAACACGGATAAGCCCAAATCAATTTAATGGACAAAAATGTTCAATCTGAATAATGTTTATTTTGATTTATTCATTTTTTAAAAAAGTAATTAATGAATTCCTTTTATTATTCATTCTCGCGTTTATCAACAAGTATATTATTATAATTAATTAATAGTTTAATGACAAAATTAAATTAATATATTTTCTAATACTTTCTCTCTCAGATGACATAGATGAAAAACTATTTATTTGTGTGTGTCCAGAACATACACAGAAGTTCAACCATAAATATGCATCAGCAACACCTATCACTGTTGTAGCTAGAAGCAAAGCATATTCAAATACAGTCACCGTGATAGAGAAGCTATGTTTTTTTCCCTCTTTCTCTAGCATAATGCGTCAATAATTTAAGATACTGCAACATGAAGAGTAGAGAAAATCTTATAAAGAAAATATGGAAACTAATCACGCGAGCGGTACCTGAAACATCGGTATGTTAACTTGATGTTATGTGGTGAAAGAAATATAAATAAAAATCCATATTTATTGAAACGGAAAAGGGGATATTTTAATACAATAGATACATAGTTGACTTTTTTAATATATCTGGACCTACTTTTTTTGTGCTCCTTCTATGCCAAGCACACTTTTTTATTTCATGCAGTTTGATACAAGATGGTTATTTAAAAAATATCCAACTACACTTGCGACATCTTTGTTTTAAAAAAATAGAGATATGGAGATTTTTTGTGTGGAATTTTAGACTTATTTTGTATGTTTTAAGATAAAAGGCTAATATTAAGAAGACAAAAATAAATTTTCAACCAAAATCGAAAAATATGGGGAGAAATTGACAAAATTTTACAAAATCGGGGCCCACTCTGCGCAAATAATAAATGAACCAATTCTTAATTTTTGTTTCAAGTTTGATGCATTACTTTGATGTTCCTCTTTTATATGACCTTCAGGATAAGATTTATTTTAATGGGAAATCAAAAGGATCTCGTTTTAACTTTGTAGCCTCAAAGTTTTATCTAACGCAGCAATTTTGTTTTTCTCCATGTGCATAAGCCCAATGGGTCAAACAGTATTCTGCAGAGTGTGTGTGTGTGTGTGTCCACGAATCATCGAAACCAATTCATTTTCTATTTCTCATGAAAGGTTTTTTACTTTCGGGTGAGAACTTGAGAAAGGATTCCCTTTGTTAAAGTTGGGTATATTTTATTCAAGCATAGAATTCTGTTGACTTCTTCATGTAATGCCCCTTCTCCCTTCCATCCATCATCGTTTGAAAATTTCTCCAATGTTTAGAGTTGCGAAGGATGAAAAGGTTTATCATCAAATGACTTCCCGCTTCAACAGCTTTTAAAGGCTTCCTGAGGGAGAAGGAAAAGTATGCATGTTGATTTGATATAGCACCTAATGATAACTTTGTTTCTCTTATTGCTAAAGTTATTTCTTAGTGATATGAAAGTAAGATTAGATGTAATTTCATCTTTAAGTTATGGGTTTATTTCGGTTAACTAACTGACAAGAGAAAAATTCCTACTTAGGAAAAAATGAACATTAAGATCAAATTTTTGTATCATTCAACATGCAAAAATTAACACAAAAGCTACCAGATACAAAAAGTATAAATAAACAATTAAAGGTTTCGTTGATCTGTATTTAAAATAAATATTAGACCTTTTACATTGCTTAAAAGTTACACGATTTATTCAAACTATTTATTTACATATTTTTCACTTTAAATGACTGCTTTCTGTTTTGTAAATTTCATTTCCGGTTTACTAATTAAGCTATAACTTTGCTTTTAAATATAGTAGAAAGAAAAATAGAGCGTTTTCGAATCTTAAATTTATGACCTGTAAAAACATAAAAGTACTTTCGAACATTTTCGCCAAAATGGCGAATTTTTTGGGTAGTTAAATAACTTTTGTACTATTAAATTTTGCATTTGCTTTTGCTACTATAAATGGTGAAAGAAGGCAAACATTTCTGTTGATATGTTACAGATGGATACTATCATGTTTTTAATGATTTTTAAAAAAAAAGTCCTTTGTTAAACGCGCGGTTTTATAAATATAATAAATTAGATCCTTGATTTGATTTCCTTTTTTATATAATTAAGAAGGCATTCAAAATAACTCGAGGCTTCTGAACTGGCTCTTCGACCACCAACTTTTTCAGACATGGACCATGAGAAATTTTACATGTATCAACCAAGTCATGCTCTAAAGTCTTCAGGGTAACATAAGTAATACATATTTAGTACTTAATTTCTACTACTCGAGAAATACGTTGCTGATTTGTATTATGCTTACTATCCTTATTCAATATGTCTGATGACGTTTTCTAAGCACACAAATATTTTATGCCGTATCTTATTATTGTATTTCATACAATATGTATTCTTACTGAAAATTTTCAAGTATAAAAATTGTCAGACAATCTAAATTAAAATAATATTTATTCATTTCTTAAAATTTCTAATGAGGCAGCGGATTGGTTATTTTGGCAGTGGATTGGTGGACGTATTTTACAGTTAATCTATTACATTTCCTGGGATCTGGTACCTATTTTTAGGGTGATTTTATATCAATGATATACCAATCGCCACAATGGGATAATTGTAGCACAGACAGGTGGCACCAAGTCTGAATCACGTGACGAGTATACAAACATTTCTGCGGGCTTTGCTTTAGTGTGGGAAATTCCTATATACTTGCTCTGTTCTCATATCTTGTATGGGAAGCTTATTTCTAAAACTATTTATTTTTATTATATTTTTTTACATTATCCTGGTTAATAATTAGGTAGGAAGTAAGTTACGTTATTTTTTAGCATAATTTTTGTTTTAGTTTAGTACATCTGTGTCATTTATTGTTAGTGTGCGAATCTAAAGGTTACTTGCAAGATTTGTTTAAATATTTATTAGTTATTATAGATTATTTTTTAGTATACATATACTTAATCCTTAGTTCAGTATGTTTATTTGAACTCAAGAATGATTTACAGTATAGAGTTGAAACCATTGAATTTGTAAAAACTTCTCATATTTGTCCAATTACTTATTGGTGGATAATGTATATTTCCTTCCTCAGTGGTTCGACAATACAGGATGGGCCTTGGCCTTCTCAAAATACTTAATGGTGGCTTTCTCCAATTCTTAGTTCTCAAACTTAGGAGATATTTGTTTAGGCCATCAATTTATCTCAGATTTAGCTTGTTCTTTATTCATCTATGCATTGTTTGACCATTGAAGACTTTTTTAGAAGGGAGTATTTGCCCATTGTGACACAGAGACCTGTCCATCATTTTGATTAACTTCTATTTCATATTTTTTTTGTATTCTATTAAAACAGGATAATATATCACTCCATATAAATTCATAAAATAGTTTTAATTTTTTTAAGAAACATGTAGATATAAAAGGTCCCATTTTGAAATATTAATGTTTATACCTTTTGTTGACGCTTGCATGTATGTGCGCCTACCGTGCTTATGTAACATTCGGTCAAAGCTGAATGAATGTCGGGAATCACTGACGTGAGTAACAACTGCTCATACTACAAAACCCACAATTAGATAACTTACGTTCCTTTTGGTTGTTTTTATTAAAATTTTTTAGTAAAAAGACTCGGTCCATCATACTCTTTAAAAATCGTGACACATACAAACATGGTTTGATCCGTCGAGCTGGAGTCATGAACTCAAGCGCTATAGATATTTTGAAATTAAACAAAGATGAAACTTCCTTGAAAGGAAGTATCACTAGAATAGTAACCTTTATGGATAACGTGTCCGAACATGTTGACATAACCGAACTGGAGGTTAACCCTCTAAGTGGATACCTTCCTCCTGAAAAGTTATTCCGAAAGCGTTTTACTCTTATTTTTGCTATTCCCTTCAAAATGCAACAGACTTCAATTCTTTCCCCCTTTTAGAACTTGGGAGGTCAAAAGGGGACAATTTTTTATGACTAAGTTCGGCGTCTTTGTTCGGGAGTACCAGGATAGCAATCGTTTACAGCTAGCTGTTAAATTGCCTTAGGCAATCTTGTATGAAAACCATAGTTCTACTCTGACGTTTTCCCCATAGATTCAGTCACAGTAAAATTAAAACAAAATTAAGGGTTAAAAAACATGAAATAAATGGCGTGTTAAAAGTTGAAAAATAGTTATATTTTCTTCAAATAAAATTTATTTTTCTGTCATTTTTTAAAAATTAAAAAAAAAATATTTTTGTATTGCGATCTGAACCAGAAAAAAACATCCTGTATTCATTTTTTGAATAAGAGAGTACGAAAACGCGCTCACTTTCCTGTTTTTAAAAAGTTATGAGGTAAAAAGAGTAAAGGCCCTATCTTTTTTTTTTTTTTTTTAAACAATAAGACAATTAATGGTGCATATATTTATGAAATAAAACAGATCTTTCTCTATTCAATTATATTTTTAATGTAGAATAACATAAAAAATGATTTCAATATAATTTTAATTTTTTAAATTTAAATCATATAAATGATAATTTTATGTTAACTGAATATTTTTCGGAAACAATCTAAATTTTCATTCCTAGTGCTCTCCTTTTCGAACTCCTTGTATTAAATAAAAATTTGTTTTCTACTTCGGCATTTGTGATGGACATAACACACATTCAGTCAATAATTTTTTATTTTAATGGGGGATATACTTCTTCAGATGCGCATGACAGTACTTCTAACCATTTTCTACTCAAGTTAAATTTCTTATCTTTCTGTTTCTTTTATTACAAGGAAAGATGTCACACATCGATAACTACATTTTCACAAAATTCAGTCATTACAAATTCTATTGTGAGAAAAGTTCTCCTAAT
The DNA here is from genome assembly GCA_019973935.1 of Trichonephila clavipes. NCBI lineage: Eukaryota > Metazoa > Arthropoda > Arachnida > Araneae > Nephilidae > Trichonephila > Trichonephila clavipes. The sequence goes on from BMAU01006687.1 coordinate 37,640, forward strand.
TAATCTTGTCTTTCAAAAACAGTACACTTAAAACAATTTTGTTCAGTGAAGTTAACTGACAGTTCCACAATGTATCCATACCAAATTTTAAAAACAATTTTAACATTTGGAAATGTATCCTGTGTTAAATTTTTCAGTATACACAAATATTTCCTGCTGTAGAGAAGACATAGTATGAGATGTGGTGTGTGGTTTTGAAAGAATGTTTTCGTACGTGTAGACTATTTTTGAAAATTTAAATATCACTGAAGCTGATCATATAACAGCAAATGAGCCTTAATTTAATGTGTGCTGGTATCAAAATAAAACATTTACTGTTAAAAAGCCTATGAATTTATATTAAATTTCAGACTATTTACAAAATGGCTTACAACTTCTATTCATATTGTAAAGAAACTGAAATATAAATATATTTTACTGCAGTCAAAAATATTCATAATATGTAAATATCCTATTCCTCCACTTATTTCAGTACATTTAAAAACTGTAGCCGAAAGGATTTTTTTAAATTTATAAACAAGGCATAAAAGCTCAATTAGTTATAAAAATGTCTATCGTTTTTAAATATACTACTATAAAACGTATATTGATTGTAAGATCAGTTGTAAAATCTAAAAGCTTTTAAAAGGGGCTAAAAACATGTAGTTTTGAATTGATCAAATTTTTAAGATAATACACAAATATACATGTTATCAAGCAAAAACATTTGAAGAATCATACTTCCTTCTGAAATAAACGTAATTGAAAGAAAAATGTTTAATTGCAAATGAGTGGAAATACATGTTTATCTAAGGGTATCCCCAAAGTGAGGTAATCATCAAACTTAAGACTCAAACTCAGAAGCACAACAATCCATGAGGGCCAGGAACTACTGTGCCCATCATAATACACGTGACCATTGGACGTTGAGGTGCATGAACAGATGTCCCGATTTGGTGGTCTGTCTGAAGAGAGACCTTCAGTGTTTAAAACCCGAAGCAAGCTTGGTACTCATTTATCGACCCAATGTTGCGGGGATGAAAGGCAGAGTTGACCTTGCACAGACCGTTAATAGAACCCCAGACCTGTGGTGTGTAATCACTTTACACTACCACTCGATCCTATTCGGTGAAAAATAAAATTTTATATTAGAATTTTATATAAATCCCTAATGAATCAGGGAGTCCAAACTTTTTTTTCATGTAAACTGTTTAGACGGAAATGGTTAATTATAAACATTTCACAAGTTGCATAAATTAAAATTAACCGTTATAGTTTACATAAATTTTAAGGGTGCAAAAGCTGTATTTCGGCTGCACGAATTAATTTTAAAAGGAATACGGTTACAAAAAAGTAGTACAAATCTATCTAAAGTAGGGTTGGTTACCTTACATTTTGTCAAACACAACAATGTATTGGAAGCCAATTCCACAATTCGTTGTTATAAAAATGTATGCAAAATTACAAGATTTATTTTTTTGCATTTGTAATTTATATATTATATATATATATATATATATATATATATATATATATATATATATATATATATATATATATATATATATATAATTTTTCCTGGGAACTTTAAAAAGCTAGAGTGGCATCCATCAAAACCGCGGTTCTCTCTCTGTTTTTCAAGATCGCCCCTGACTAAAGCCGACTCTTCCATAGTAAGTGAAATTGCCAGATTTTGTTCGCCAAGATCATTTTATAGCCGACTGTTTTTTCATGTATTTTAGATGGTCATTTTATGTTTTCTACATCAATATATTTATGTCCAAATTTAAAATTACATAAAATTCTTACATTCTTATCAATGCCAATTATAATTTTTATTAGTATATGAATGAGTCATCCCACGATTTCATGAATGTTATTAACATATTATTTTAACCATTTAACTAATATTAAATATAACATAACGCACACAAATTTTCTGAACTTTTAAATAAATATTTCGAAAACTACTTCACATATACTCAACATTTTTTTATTCCTACGCTTTAGATTCTCAGTTTTGCTTCTATGTAAAACTTCATTGTATATTCGTTAGTTTTTTAGTATATTTTTTGCTCTTAGCATGCAGTTTTCAACTGAATTGTACGAAATCTGCGAAATATATTAAAAAATACCAAAAGAAGCTATATATTAAAACATTTGGAATTTATATTATACTCAACGAGTGGCTAGAACTTATGGTAAATAATTTTTAACTTTGCGATACATTTTTTTTCGAAATTTCAAATGGAATTTCTAACATAAAATTTCTAGCTTTATATGGTAGAGATTTCAAAAAAATATCCAGATTTTAATTATTTATTCAGTTAGATTTTAAAAAAAAGATAAATGTTGAGGTATTTTGCATAAATAGATATTTTGAAGAATAATTCGAATGTTTTTGAATAGCTCGAATTTAAAATTGATTTTTATGTTTATTTATATGCATAAATGTCTACTGTAAATGTTTCAGTATATTTTTGATTATCATTTATTCAAACATTCAAGTTATAAAAAAATGTGGGAAAATCTTCATTCATGTTGTTTTTGATGTAAACTGAAGTTCAAGCACTTAAAATTCAAATATAATTCGGTGTATTTTAACAATATATAACTAGGCACTGTACGTAAACTTTCCTGAACACTTGGGGTTTGAAATCTAAAAAATTAATAGATCTCTTAATTAGTTTTTTTTTTTTGTTATTATTTTTATCAAAGTGTAAGAAAATATTTCAAATAATTTGATGAAATTTAAATTTATTCATTTTTAGTGGTTGGAATGTTGAACAGATTTCAAATTTTAAAGTGTTTGGTGTTTTATTATTTTTTTGGCGTCTTATAATGAAATAATCATGCTTCAAAAAACTGAAAGCATTGATTAAGATAAGAAAATGAAGCGAAAGAATATACTTTAAAAGATATAATTTGTCTAACTATATAAAATAGCAGATTGCCCTGACACGCCTTCAACTTTTTACAGTTGGAAATTAATATGAAACCAAAAGGGAATTGTAACATATTTTACTTATGCTTTGGGACATTTGAAAACTTTTAAATACAATCTAGGAAACAAACACTTCTTGTGGTCTAAAGAAATTTCCCCCGATTTTTTTACGATTGCTCCAGGGTCAAAAACGGGGTTCCCTTCGAGCCATAAATCTTCCTAACAGTGTCCTGATGTGTTGCTTCCACCGTCCCTCATTATCTTTCAAGATGTTAAACCTTAAAACGGAGAAAGGATTTCTGAAAAGTGCGGCTAATCCGCTTTTGAAAACGTTGCTTGAAGCCAGAAAAACCCGTGCAGTTCATTTTCGAAGCATCTTTACACTGACGGAATTTTCCGTGCTATCCGCTTAGAGGGTTAAATTAAAAAAAATCCAGAGGAAAATAGAACAATAATAAGAAAACTTATCCTATCCTTTAAAACAAAAACCAATCTTCTAATGAATCAATCTGTTGAAAATAAGAGTTGGATAATTTGTATAGAAAAAAATTCACACCCGGTATTTCGATGCAAAAAGTTTATAGAATTCAACCCTGAAAAACGATTAGATCTAGTCGGTCTGCGTAAGTTATGTGATCTGTGTTTGCGAAAAAAAAACCACAAAAGAATGCAATGTATTTCGATGTACATGTGCCCATGCGGCAATACATTGTCTCTCCTCTGTACTGCTGCAATATTTGACCGAAGAAAGGCGCTTATTCCCCAAGCTGAACTTTCAGTACTAACATACCCGGAGAACCGGGAATCGGAAGTAATAAATTCTTCCCCTCAACACACTTTTGAGTAGCACAGCTGCTCAACATAGAAATAACGTGTTAATATTGACTGGTAGCGTTTTCTTAGGAAATAATGAAGGCCAATACTTAAAATGCCCGTCATTTTTTGACTCTCAGCGTCTAACATTAATGTTATTTCTTGAAAAATGTGTGATTTTATTGGCATTGCAATAGAAAAAAAAATAAATTCTAGTTTCAGGACTCAATTCATTGAAACAAAATTTAAAGGGAAAAACAAATACTTTAAATTCTAATAAAATTGGTACTTTTAGAGAAAATGTGACTGAAATAATTACTGGGTTGGCACCAAGTGTTTCAGTAGATATTCCGGAAATAAAAATTCCAGGATTTTAAAAATTATTAGACCCCTATTTTTACGAAGTTAAAGAAATTCATGTTTTACTGAATAACATTTATAAAGTAAACAAAGAATTGTTGTTCAGGGAAACTTAATTCGGATGGTTGCTTGCGGACGACTCCAGGAAACCGAAACTAATAACTTTTCATAATACCTTCTTAAAGATAATTATTCTATTGAGGAAACAGAAAGCTGTTTTTTAGCTCGAATCCCTTGGCATAAAAGATGACCCTTGGTACCGGAAAGATAACTAAACTATGAATGTTTTTAATGAAACCATACAATGTAATAATAATTGATATATGATTGAATTATCTATTCAAATAACTGTTCTGTGGCAAAAAAACGTTTCCAGAGTTTATGGCGAAGGTTAAAAGGGGATAAAAAACTTTTTACACTAAATACAAGTAAACCACATTCAAGGTTATTTTAATCTATGAATAATTGAAAAAGTCAAAGATACTGAAACTAATGTACACAAACCAATGTATTACTTACCACAACAAGGATAAGAAAGGAGGGTCGTATTACTCTTTCACTCGTATTGCTTTTTGATACAGCTTCACACCAAGCTACGAACTATCACTGAACGATTGCTTGTTGCCTGGACCTCATTTGAATCTTAATCTTTTAGATGTTTTAATTATTATCAGGCTAAACCAACAGGCATTATCATCGGCCTTTCTTTGAATTTTCTTGGTGGATAAACATAAAGAATCTGTCAGGTTTTGTTGACAAATAGTAATCCCTCGTATTGGGAAAAACCCACTTTACACGTTTATAGATTTGACAGGAAGATATTTGGAGTTAATTATAGTCCATTTCTTCTAGCAGAGACAATAAAATATCACGTCATTTAATATGAAGAAATTCATTCCATAACTGTAGAAAATATTCAGATTCTTTCATTTATGTGGATGATTGGATTATATGACCGGATAATCGAGATGTCTTTTCACGTCTCGTCCCCTAAGAACGGTATAAAAGAAGCAGAATGGAGATGATAAATGGATCAACCATGTTACCACTTTATGGGCTCATTGGGTGGAAGAAGGTTTCGACACATATCTTATGGATAAATTCATCAACTTGGGCACAAACAAAACAAAAGTGTTAGGCATGGCATGGCAAACTCTAGATGACAGTCTAATCCTTGGATACTAAAGGTTTGCTAGAATTCTTTTTGGTAAACGAAAATACTAAAATATTTCTGTTACAAACAATAAGGAAGATATTTGATCCCCTAGGATTGCTCTCCTGTACTATAAGGACATAATACTTCATACAGAATTTAAGGTAAAAAAAAAATAATTTGGGATAAAATTTTAGCCTCGGTATAGGTATCTTTCCTCGGATTTGGAAGCTTGCCCAGGTGATTCCGATCCCCCAAAGTTAATGAGTTTAGAGTTCCCCCATTCGGATAACCTTAGGTGCATAAGCTTACTTCCGGCTCTTGGTAAATGCTTAGAGAAACTTTTTTGTTAACAAGATTTCCGGTATCTGCGCCGTGGAGACTTTCTCCTAGTGATCAATACTGTTTTACTCCTCATAAGAGTACTGAAGATGCTCTTTTTTACGTTTAAATGAGATTGTTAAGAGAGGCAAAAAGAAACATTTACACTGAATCTTGATATCTCTTGATATAAAGGTGCTTTTGACAATGAATGGTGGCCTTGCATTCTGAATTCCATAAGAAAGCTGAAATTCCGATAAATATTTTTTCACTTGTTGCTGACTTTTAAATGACAGAGTGGCCAAAATGCAACTGGGTTCGACATCTGCTATCCACTGCCTTGAAAGAGGTTGCCCTCAAGGATCAGTGTCTGGACCTATTTTTTGGAATATCATTATCAATAATCTCCTATCTAAACTTAATAATCTTGCCTGCTGTGAAATCATAGCTTTTGCTGATGACATTTTTAGTTTGTTCCCAAGGTAGGGATCTTTCTGAGACTTTCCTGCATGCACAGGAAGCTTTAATCTTCGCTTCTGACTGGAGAAAAGTTTTAAATTGAAATTTTAATCCTGATTAAACCAGATTCATGGCTATTGAAAACGAAACGTTTGCTATGATGCATTTCAGTTATATCTCGATGGAACTCCTTGACTATGGTAAAAGCAAATGAAGTATCTTGGGGTTCTTCTTGATACTAAATTTTCTTGCAAGCAACACTTAAGTGTTATATCCGAGAAATGTGACAAATTACAGCGTGGATTAAATCGATTAACACGTTCGAATAAATTTCAATGTACATTCTCTCATTTATAAGCAAGGAATCGAGCCTTTCATTTTGTATGGCTCTAGAGTTTGGGGCGAGGCACTTAAAAAAGATGAATTCTAAGTATCTGCGACGCATACAAAGAAGGATACTTTTACGGGTCATATGTGGTTATCGCACAATAAGTTACGACTCAGTTTATGCTATTCTGGTTTCCCTCCAATCGACATTACTATTCTTCATGATATTGCTTTTAGGGAAAATATCTTTTGCTTCTTCCATCTCTAATTATGATTGTATTCTGTCTCCATTTTTTATCCCTCATCCTTCAGAGGAATGCCATCAATATTGTTCAATTTAGTGACAAGAGCACAGAAGATTTCCCTGTTATTTGCTATAATGATGGCAGTAAAATTGATGGAAGAGTTGGTTTCGCATTTGTTGTGTTCAGGAGTGGTGTTAAATCCGAGAACTTTCAATTTAGAATTCGTGATGAATACACAGTTTTTGTAGCTGATTTTTATGTTTGAATTTCGCCGTTAAATGGACCACTGAGCAAAATAGTGTCATCTCAGAATATCTCATCTGTACTGACTCTCTTTCCTCCTTAGATTCTCTTAAATGTATTTTTCAACCAACAATATAATCGTCGAGATCCAGAAGCAACTTAAAAGCCTAAGAGATAAAAATATATCAATAGATTTTGCATTTGTTCGCGGACACACGGGCGTTCTTGGAAATGAGCGAGCCGATTGGCTTGCAAAAGCTGCAACCAGCGCAAAATTGACATTGACGTTAATATTCCTAAATCGTTTTACAAGAAGATCACGAATGAAAGAATGATGAAGTCTTGGAACCAAGAATATCTCATTTCTAATAAGGGGAGCATAAGAAAGAAATGTTTCCCACCATTAATAAGAGGCTATCATGTCATCATTTACACTAACTACAAATTAACCCAATTTCTCACTGGTTATGGTAATTTCAAAAGCTACCTGAACAAATTTAATTTAGCTCCTTCATCTTTCTGTGACTGTAATATTGGTGGCGAGGAAAATGTAGAACATGTGATCCTTCTGTGTCCCAAGTATGTCAGAGAGAGAAAGATCATAAGACTGGCGTTCAAGAGACTCAACATTAATTGGCCGCCGAATTTTCACCAACTTTCCACCAGAAGTGCTTTGAAAAAATGTCTGTAAATTCTGTTATAACTGTTTTGTAATCCTTCTTATCTTTATTTTTAATTGTTTATTTTGAATGTGTGTTTAATACTTACTTCTGTAAGCCTCGGGCGTGATACTTTGTGGTAACGGGGATTTTATAATTGTTTTCAATAAAAAAGTTAAAGGAAAAGTGATTGATATGATGTAGGATTGCCCCATTAGATCAACTCAGAATTCCAAGGCTAGTTCTTGATTCAACGAATTATGTGAGATAAGGATTTCATTGAAATTCACATATTCTGATGCCTCTAAACTCACCTATGGAAGTGCAGTTTTCGTGGAAAGTAAGAAATACAATCAAGTGCTCGTAAAATTTCATCAAAAATGAGGATGGCACCCCTGAAAGCAGTTACTTTACCCCGACTTGAGCTGCTGAGAACTTTAGTAACAGGTCGATTGAGTTCAAGAGTGCAAAAAATCATCCGCAAGAAAAAGGTGTGCAAATGTTCCACTGACAGACTCTAAAATAGAGCTATACTGATTACAGACTCTACAAAAAGATTGGAGAAACAATTCATAGCTAACAGAGTGCAGGAGATCTTTTAAACGATCCTGATTTTTGGTTTCATTGCTCAGGATAATCCCTCAGATTTCTTGTCTAGGGACTTAGTGCAGATTCAATTCTTTCCAACAACAAGTGGTGGAATGGTCCAGCCTTATTAAAACTGGACAAACTCCCAGAAACCGTCTTTATGCCGGAACTGAATGAAGAAGAGCATTTTCCCGAAGCCAAAATCAAAGGACTCTAAAAATGCTGTATTGATTTTAAATTTTAATCAAACGCTGTTTGATCATTTGCTTTCTTGTAGTAATAGATTTCTAACTATCGTTCGAAGGTTAAATTCTTTCCAGGTTTTTATTCAATATTAGAGATCCAGTTAACAAGAAAAAAGGGACCTCTTACCTTAGATGAGATGGCGGAATTCCGCGTAATATTCGAACCCCTATTGGAAGTCCCTACTTGAATAAAAATTTATATTACTTCCTGTGAAAAGTATGTGACGGGGATTTATGTGACTTTCAACTAATAATCATCCTGGTTAACCCTCTAAGCGGATAGTATAGCACGGAAAATTCCGTCAGTATAAAAGATGCTTCGAAAATGCACTGCATGGATTTTTCTGCCTTCAAGTAACGTTTTCAAAAGCGGGATTAGCCACACTTTTCTGAAATCCTTTTCCCCTTTTTTAAAGGTTTAACATCTTAAAAGATAATTTGGGACGGTGGAAGCAACACAGCATGAGAACACTGATAGGAAGATTTATGGGCCGCAGGAACCTTCGTGTTTTGACCCTGGAGCAATCGTAAAAAACGGGGGTAAATTTTGCGAACACAAGAAGTGTTCCTTTCCCAGATTGTATTTTTTAAAAGTTTTCAAAAGTCCCAATGCATAAGTAAAATATGTTACAATTCCCTTTGGTTTCATATTAATTTGAAACTGTAAATGTTGGGGCGTGTCAGTGCAATCTGCTATTTTATAGTTAGACCAATTATCTTTTTTTAAGTATATTCTTTCGCTTCATTTTTCTTATTTTAATCAAAGCTTTCAGTTTTTGAAAACATGATTATTTTATTATAAGATAACGAAAAAAATTAAGAAAACACCAAACACTTTAAAATGTGAAAAACCTTTTCAATTTTCCAACCAATACAAATGAATAAATTTAAACTTCATGAAATCATTTGAAACATTTTTCTTACACTTTGATAAAAATAATAACGAAAAAAAAAAAACTAATTAAGATTTATTAGTTTTTCTTTTAGATTTCACAGCCCAAAGTGTTCAGGGAAGTTTAAGTACAGTGCCTATCAATATATTACTAAAAACACCGAATTATACTTGAATTTTAAGTGCTTGAACTGCAGTTTACCTAAAATACAACATGAATGAAGATTTTCGCACATTTTTTTATAACTTCAATGTTTGAATAAATGGTAATCAAAATATACGGAAACATTTACAGTAGATATTTATACATATAAATAAACATAAAAATCAATTTTAAATTCGAGCTATTCAAAAAACACTCGGAATTATTGTTCAAAAATATGTATTTATACAAAAATACCTCAACATTTATCTTTTTAAAGGCTAACTGAATAAGTAATTAAAAATCCGGATATTTTTTGAAATCTCGACCGTATAAAGCTAGAAATTTTATGGTAGAAATTCCATTTTGAAATTTCGAAAAAAAAAATGCATCGCGCAGTTAAAAAAATTTTTACCATAAGTTTTAGCAATTGTTTGAGTATAATAAAATTTCAAATTTTTTATTATGTAGCTACTTTGGTATCTTTTTAATATATTCTTCGAAGATTTCATACAATTCAGTGGAAAACTGCATGCTAAGCGCAAAAAATATACTAAAAAAAAATTGATGAATATACAATTACAATATAAATTTACATGGAAGCAAAAAACTGAGAAGCTAAAGCGTAGGAATGAAAAATTTGAGTATATTCATGAAGTAGTTTCGAAAATTATTTATTTTAAGGTTCAAAAATATGTGTGCGTTATATTATGCTTAATATTAATTAAATGGTTAAAAATAATATGTTAATAGTAGTCATGTAATCGTTTGATGACGCATTCATATACTAATAAAAAATTATCATGATCATTGATGCGAATGTCAAGAACGTTATGTAATTTTAAATTCAGACATTAAGATATTGATACAGAAAATATAAAACGACCATCTAAAATACATGAAAATGCAGTCTGCTATAAAAAATGATCTTGACAAACAAAATCCGGCATTTTCACTTACTATGGCAGAGCCGGCTTAGTCAGAGGCGATCTGAAAAACAGAGAGAGAACCGTGGTTTTTTGATGGATGCAGCTCTAGCTTTAAAGTTCCCCAGGAAAAAATTATATATATATAAATTACAAATGCAAAAAATAATTTTAAATTTCCATACATTTTTATCACAACGAATTGTGAAAAATAGCTTCCAATACATTGTTGTGTTTGACAATATGTAAGGTAATTAACCTCATTTCTGATAGATTTGTACTACTTTTTCGTAACCGTCTTTTAAATTAATTCGTGCAGCCGAAATACAGTTTTTTGCACCCTTAAAATTTATGTAAACCATAGGTAATTGTTAATTTTAATTTATGCAACTTGTGAAACAGTGTTCATAATTAACCATTTCCGACTAAACAGTTTACAATAGAAAAAAGTTGGGGACTCCCTCATTCATTAGGGGTTTATATGTAGATCTTAACATTAAATTTATTTTTTACCAAATAAGATCGAGTGCTAGTGTATAGTGCTTCCACACCACAGGTCTGGGTTCTATTAACGGGGCTGCGCAAGGTCGACTCTGTCTTTCATCCCCGCTACATTGGGTCGATAAATGAGTACCAAGCTTGCTTCGGGTCTACACACTGAAGGTCTCCCTTCAGACAGACCACCAAATCGGGACATCTGTCTGCGCACCTCAGCGTCCAATGGTCACGTGTATTATGATGGGTACAGTGGCAGTTCCCTGGCCCTCATGGGATTACAGCCACTGAGTTTGAGTCTTAAGTTTCTCTGAGGATTATCTCAAATTTGGGGGATGTAAAATTTCAGATAAACATGTATTTCCACTCATTTGCAGTTAAACATTTTCTTTAAATTACGTTTAATTCAGAAGGCTGAAGTTTGATTTTTCAAATGTATTTGCTTAATAACATGTATATTTGTGTATTATATTAAAATTTCATCAATCCAAAATCACATGTTTTTAGCTCCCTCTAAAGTTTTTAGGATTTACAATCAGATCTACAATTCATATAAGTTTTATAGCAGTATATTTAAAATGATAAAGACATTTTTACCAGTATGAGCTTTATGCCTCATTTCAAAATATAAAAAAATTGCATTCAGCTACAGTTTTTAAAAATGTACTGAAATAAGTGGAGGAATAGAATACTTACATATTATAATATTTTTGACAGCAGTAAGATATATTTATATTTCAGTTTCTTACAATTTGAATAGAAGTTGTAAGTCATTTTGCAAATAGTTTGATATTGAGTATAAACCCATAGGCTGTTTAGGAGTAAAGTGTTTTACTTTGATACCAGCACACATTAAAATAAGGCTCATTTGCAGTTATATGATCAGCTTAATTTATATTTAAATTTTCAAAAATAGTCTACACGTACGAAAACATTCTTTCAAAACCACACACCACATCTCATACTATATCTCTCCATACAGCAGGAAATATTTGTGTATACTCAAAACATTTAATACAGTATACATTTCCAAGTGTTAAATTTGTTTTTTAAAATTTGTATGAATACATTGAGGAACTGCCGGTTAACTTCACTTGAACAAAATTGTTTTATGTGTACTGTTTTGAAAGACAAAATTAATTAGGGGAGAACTTTTCCCCTCACAATAGAATTTGTAATGACCGAATTGTGTGAAAATGTATTTTGGTCTATGTGTGACATTTTTCTTGTAATAAAAGAAACAGAAAGATAAGAAATTTAACTTGAGTAGAAAATGGTTAGAAGTACTGACATACGCATTTGAAGAAGTATATCCCATTAAAATTAAAAATTATTGACTGAATGTGTTATGTCCATCACAAATGCCGATGTAGAAAGGATATTTTTATTTAATACAAGAAGTTCGAAAACGAGAGCACTAGGAATGAAAATTTAAATTTTTTCCCGAAAAATATTCAGTTAACATAAAAATTATCATTTTATATGATTTTTAATTAAAAATAAATTAAAAGTATTAAAAATCATTTTTATGCTATTTTAAATTAAAAATATAATTGAATAGAGAAAGATCTGTTTTATTTCATAAAAATATAATCATCGTATGTACCATTTATTGCCTTATTGTTAAAAAAAAGATAGGCCCTTGCTCTTTTTACCTCATTAATTTTTAAAAAACAGGAAAGTGAGCGCTGTTTTCTTACTCATTTTCAAAACTGAATACAGGGATGCTTTTTCTGGTTCTAATCGCAATACCGTAAATTTTTTTTTTAATTTTAAATGACAGAAAAATAAATTTTGTTTGAAGAAAATATAAACTATTTTTCAACCTTTTAACACGCCATTTATTTAATGTATTTACCTTAATTTTGTTTTAATTTTACTGTGGCTGAATCTATGGGGAAAACGACAGAGTAGAACTACGGTGTTCATACAAGATTGCCCAAGGCAATTTAACAGCTAGCTGTAAACGATTGCTTACCTGGTTCTCATACTGAACAAAAGATGAACTAAGTCATAAAATTGTCCCATGTCGATCTTCCAAGTTTTAAAAGGGGGAAGAATTGAAGTATGTTGCATTTTTGAAGGGAATAGCAAAATAAGAGTAAAACGCTTTCGGAATAACTTTTCAGGAGGAAGGTATCCACTTAGAGGGTTAATCTTTGCTTCCTCTCTCAGCAATTGTGTTTTTTACAGCCGTCGCTCTCAAGAAGAAACCATGAAGCGCATTAGCTAGTGTATATATAGTTAAAGTTTATTAATCGTAGATAAGAAGGGAGAATGAGTCGAGTCACTGATATCTGTGTGTTAATACGGTAAGACTTAGAATTAAGCTGTTTGATAATTAAAAATTGAATCTTAATTGATTCCGTACGCTTATTCATTAATGAGGTTGGCCCCCTCTCTCTTATATCGCCCAAAAGTTCCCTTTTTATAGATTTCTTTTCGTGTTCTGTGAATATTATCTTTCATAATAACATATTTTATTTATCATGGTTAGTGCTCGTCATCTCACCTTTCCCTCTACAGGTTTAGGTCGATTAGATGGATGATGAAGCGTCCCCCTGGGGTGAGGCATTTACAAGTAAGCTAACTGAAATTAAAATTTATGGTGTCGAAACATTTCTTTCGTCTTGTGACAAAGGCCATTTACTTAGAGATAATCAGTGATTTAACCGGGCTTGAAGTTTAATTGGCGTAACTGAAAAAGATTAAACTCCTGTAAAGCAAATGCCGCGAAATATTTTTTTGAAAGGTCGGTACTAACATGATAGGCGCTAATCGAGAAATAAAGTTTTTGACTAAATTATAAGAGATACAGAGAATATTCTCTTCTTTGCGTTTTTTCGCAGAAGACTTTTTAATGGCTACTTCTATCTCCAGCTTTCAAAAACTGGGAGTTTATGAAGTGGCTATATAAATGTTTAAATATCATTTTAAACGTGCTGCAGGAATCAAAAATTTAGTTATGAAGAATTATTGACTTTAAGAGCAAGCAAATCGCAGAAGCAATTTTTAATTCCTAGACTTTACACCACTTTCATCCCATGTAGATGATTTGGAGTGTTTTGACCCCAGCCTCAGCCACTTTTAACCGATCACGCCAATGCAGTCAAAACGTCTCTGATGTGATGAATCAAACGTTTTAAATATTTGACAAGAACTTAAACTAGAAGTTCATACGATCTGGAAAAATAGTAAGCCTTTCAAATTTAAAGTCTGCAACAAAGAATAAAATTGATTGTTAGTGTAAAGAAAATCTTAAATTGGGAGTGAGGTATGTTTTTAATTAGAGAAGAAACTTTTCCTCCTTGTAAATGCATATTACAGACTTTTTTAAGTTAAAATATACATGGAGAAGGATATGAAAAAGTTAGAGTTGTATACAAAACCAGTAAAGGCATATGAAAGGTCTATTAATAGACTGAGTGTCCCGCCTAATAAATTAAATATGTATGGTTATCTATGATATAT
>BMAU01006688.1:0-14820 GCA_019973935.1 Trichonephila clavipes
AGTCTGTAATTTTTTGTTAACTGAATTAAATCTTTTTTTCTAATATTTCTTCTTAAAATATAATTAAAATGGCAGCTTCGAGTTTTGTTAATTTATTATATAAATTTACTGCCTCTCTTTTCGAAAATCAATTTCCTCATTTTCACTGTCACGAAATGTCTTAAGAACATTCTTGATATTATCATAATTATCTTTTAAGGCTTCAACAGCATAGTAGTGACATGACCATCTGGTCTGACTTAAAACTTTTTAAGGTAAATTTCAGTTTCACGATTTAGAAGCTCCCACCTATGGGTCGAAGCAGAAAAGAAAACATATTTGTTGCACTAATCCAAAGAAGTTCACGATTTCAGTTGCAACCTTAACTAATTCTTCACGAATCAGATTAAGAGAATGTGCAGCACACGGCACATAATTAGCGAATTTATTTTTTTCTTTTAGAACTTGTACACTATTATATTGACCGGACATATTGGCAGCGTTGTCAAATGACTGTCCCCTACAATTATCCAACAACAGTCCATTTGTTTCTACAAATTCTTGTAGAGAATTAAATAAGTATAAGCCAATGTGACTACTAATCTTAATTAATGGGGCACACCTTTCATACACTTTTCCCCGAAAACAATATCGTAGTACAATAGCAAGTTGATCAGTGTGGGACAAATCTGGTGCTGAATCCATCACAATTGAATACTACTTTGTGTCATCGTTGTTTTTCTGAGTTGTAATTATTTTAATGATTTTCTTGCCCATGATCTTAATTATTTACTCATATATTGTTTTTGATAAGTGCGGTATTAACGATTTGGTCGTATAATCTCGCTGTTCAATAAGTTCACAAATGAATGAATCGAACTCATCTAGCAGTTCCAGGGCACCCATAAAATTACCATTATGAGGAGAACGAAAAACTTCCTCAGTACCTCTAAATGCTAAACCTATTATAGCCAAATACTTTACTGCCGCAGTAACACGTTTGAGGACATTGTGGTAGTATTCTGTATCTTTCCTTAGTTGCTCCTGTAACTGTTTATCTAAAACACAGACTTATTTTCTTTTCGTGTAAACCAAACTAACATTGAAATTTTATGTTCAATAGAATTTTCATGATTTTTTTAACTTGTAAATTGTTTCCAATCAGAAAAGTCAGTTGTGTATTGAGAATTGTTTTAGAAAAACAGTTTTCAGGTAAAAAAAAACACTACAAATACTGGTTGAATAACACAGCCAAGATATTTCCAGCACTTGGCCATTTTTAAGTTTTTTAATGGAATGATAGTTCGAAAATGATCTCTTTCGATCTTCGTATTCTCTTACCGAAACAGAATATATATTTTTTTTGTTTGGATCTTTATTTTGAAAATAACTCATTTCATGTGAAAGGATATAATCAATAAAATTATTACTTAGCGATTAAGGCCACGAACCCACTGTTAAGAATTCCCTAACGAATTTGAATTGTAACCGCCAGAGGGCGTGCTAACGCTCATGTAAGTAGAAACTTTGTTTACAATATATATATATATATATATATATATATATATATATGATTCTGTTCTCCGAATGTAGCTCTCCCAGCTTGAAGGTGCCAGGCCTAAGAATACTGGATAGTAAATTGTTAAGTTTATCGTTAAAACAACTCTCCCTTTTTGATTGCATTTAACGTCTGATTACGCAAAATTTGGTGATGAGAGAGAGAAACCCAAAACGAACCTTTAGATAAGGTTTTGGAAAATTGTAATTTCTCTCTGGATACATCGAGTTTTAGTGTGAATAAAAGTGAACGTGGATTTCCAAATAGTGACTGACTTCTAGCAAGTGCAAGGTAAGCAAAGCTTACATTTTTTAAAATTGTAAAAAAAAGTTTTTATGTTTAAAAAGTTTCAAAATGTCTACTGATGCATTAGAAAAAATTAAATAGAAACGTGGAATATTACTTAAAAATTAACAACAACTTTAGTTAATAAAGTTGAAGTACATTCGGGTGAAGAAATTGATGAATTAGAATTGCATGAGGATTATTATGAAATAATTTTAGATAGAGCTAAAAATTTAAAAATACTTGATCAGGATATTGAAAATTTAATTTCTGTGGATTCTATGGAAAAAGAAATAACAGCAAGCGAGGAATATCAAGAAAAATGCTTAAGATTATCTAAACGAATTTCGCGCTATTTTGAAAAGAGAACTGTAAGTTTGGAGGAAGCAAATAATTCTCTAAGTCAAAATGAAAATGCTTCAGTTAGTTATTCTATGAGAAATCAAAGTTCAGTTAAGTTGACTAAACTTACAATTGAAAACTTACAACCGCAAAATTGTAAAATGTCTCCTCACAACAAAATCAAAATTCTGAGAAACTCTAATCGTTGCTTTAAATGTTTTAAGTATTTTCACATGAGTAAGAAATGCCGTACAAATAAATTTCCATGTCTCAAATGCAAAAGCCAAAATCACCATAGCTCAATTTGCTTTGGAAATAAAGATCCCAATTATCCAAAGAACAACGAAACTAATAACTCTGAAATAAATTCCAACCAAATCGATTCAATTTGTAACTCAAAAGAAGATGAAACATGTAATTCTTCAGTTATTAGTAACTTTCCTTTAGAACAAAAGAACAACGTTAACTATTTTAAAAATGTTTATCTACAAATATGTACAGCTGAGATTAAATCACCATTTAACTCTCAAACAGTAAGAATACTCCTTGATTGCGGAAGTTCAAAAACCTTTGTAAGTGAAACTATTGCAAACGCTTTAAAATTAAAAACTATTCACCATGGTGCTCTAACTATTTATTCATTTGGTATGGAAAAGGCGAGGGAACAAATTTATCCAGTAGTGGAATTTCAGTTGAGAAAAAGAGCACTTGTTTTTGTAAACAAATCCAAGCCCTTGTGATCCCGCGGATTTCCGGTGCGTTGGTTCGCGGTGTTGACAAGCAAGTAGCAAGCACAATTTATGTCAGAACGAAATCTGCAGCTGGCAGATACTTGTGGGAGTGACGAAACATCAAGTATAGATGTCTTGGGGGGGTTCTGACTTGTTTTGGGAATTTATTCTTCCCGAAAGAATTCCCATTGAAAGGGGACTCTTTGCCATAAACAGTGTTTTTGGATGGGTCCTAGCAGGCTGTCATTTATTGCGTTATTTATTACCAGCAAAGCTGTTCCCAAAATATTGTGATGATGGATTCTACGAATACGAAAGTTTCTCGCTTTCGGATAAAAAATTTATTGATAATTTTGAAAGTAATTTGACCTATAATGTCAATAGGTACGAAACTAAATTTCCTTGGAAGTCAAATCCTGAAGTATTAGATTGCAATTTTGAAACCGCTAAAAGGCGATTTGATAACTTAAAAATTAAATTAAATTAAAATAAAGACATTGGTGAGGAATATAAAACAATAATCGATGAACAATTGAAAAGTGGTATCGTTGAAGGGTGCAGGGATATTTCTCTCTTTTCGGGATATTTTATGCCCCATCAAGCTGTAATTAGACCTGATAAGGAAACTTCTCGCGTTAGAAATGTATTTGATGCTTCCTCAAAAGGAAAAAATTCAGAATATTTTAATGATTTATTATTTAGTGGACCTAATTTAATGCCAGATTTATTGCACACATAATACTTAAATTTCGAAAATATGAAATCGCGTTTTGTAGTGATATTGAAAAGGGGTTTTTAAATATTAGTATTGCGCAGGAAGATCGTAAATATTTGAAATTTCTTTAGTTTGATATAAAAAATAACGAGAATTTTAAAGTAATGAATATGCAACGTTTGCCTTTTGGAGTTACTAGCAGCCCATTTATTCTAACAGCGACTATTAAAAGTCATCTTAAAAAAATATGTAAATATAAATCCCGAATGTGTCAACATGTTAAACTCATCTCTATGTTGATGATCTTTTTTACGCGTCAGACACTGTTAATAATGCTTATAAAATAACATCAGATGCAGTAGATAACTCATGTCCATAAATTAAGGATAATGAAGTTCATGCAAAGAAAGAGACAGAAGCAAAACAAATTTGACTTATTTGTAAAGTCTATTTATTAAACAAAAGGTAAAGAGCAAAAAAGATGCTATATGTTTGACAAAATTAATAAAAATTTTGATTTTTACTCCCTGGAGCAAATTTCAAAAAAGAACCTATTTACAAAAAAACAGTATAACATGGTTAGTATGATAGTTAATACGGAGTATGTCTCCCGGACGATGCAATACAGGCCTTACAACGCCTAGGCATGCTGAGTATCAAATTATCAATCTGATCTTGGGGAATATTACACCACTCATCAAGCAATTCCGTCCGAAGTTCCGGTAGATAGGTGGAAGGGGGTTGACGGGCTGCAATTCGTCGGCCAAGCATATCCCACATATGCTCTATTGGATTCAAGTCCGGTGAGTATGCTGGTCAATCCATACGAGTGATATCCTCCGATTGAAGGCATTCGTCTACAATGTTTGCACGGTGAGGACGGGCGTTGTCATCCATAAACAGAAATTCAGCACCCATGGCGCCCCGAAACAAACGTACATGTTGTTCCAGGATGACATCCCGATAGATGTGGCCTGTCATTGTTACACTCTGAACATGCAGGTCAGTTCTGGAACCAAGAATAATTCTTCCCCAAACGAGCCATCCTGCACCACCGTAACGGTGTCGTTCAATGGTGTTCTCTTGGTGATAACGGGTACCTGGCGCTCTCCATATTAAAGTCCGACGAGAATCAGACTGCAAACTAAACCTGGATTCGTCGGAAAACATCACACAAGACCACTGTTGAGGCGTCTACAATGCATGCTCTCTACTTCAGGTTAATCGCTATCGACAGTGAGTTGCGGTAAGTGGAACACATCTGACAGGCCTACAAGCATATAGACCAATGTGCCCTAAGCGTCTGTACACGGTCTGCCTTGAAACTGCCATACCGGTAGCTGAAAAGAGCTGACGAGATAGGTTTGATGCTGTGCTCCGTCTGTTTCTTTTGGCAGTAACTGCCAAATATATACCGGTTCTCATTCGGCGTTGTAACTCGGGGGCGACCTGTGTTGTAACATCTACTCACATTACCATCATCTTGGAATCGTTGCCAAAGCCTGGAGATGACACTCTGGGCAATTCCGAGTTCCTCGGATACTTCCGACTGGGTACGTCCACATTCCAGTCATCCAATAATTTTACCAAGTAAAAAATCATCCAAATGCTTCCTTTGTGCCATAACTATGCGGTCATTGCACTGAAAGGCTTTTAAAGCGCTTGTGAACAATTTTACTTCTTTGCCATCATTCCTTATATACCCCTCTCTTACACTCTCGTCATTGTGACGTACTATCCGCGCCATCTGGTGGTTTCCTGTAATTTGCATATTCTTCTTCAAGATGTGTGTGATAATTCTGCAGGTGAAATTTTTATTTTAGAGTTCAATTTCTGTGTGATTCTGAATTATCCTTAGTTTATGGACATGAGTGTATTTTGAAACACGCGAGTATGATTTTATGTAAACTTAATTCCAATTCTCAAAAATTAAAAGAGAATTGTGGTTATCTAATAATATAGCGGTTAGTAGTTCCCTTGCACCTGCTAAGATATTAGGTCTGATTTGGAATACTGATGAAGATTCTATAAGAATCGAAACAGCTGCTTTAAAACAATGTATACAGCATATCAAAGAAATTAAAAAACGTTGTGTTTTACAACGTGTGGCTAAAATGTATGATCCTACTGGTTTTATACCTCCATTTATCGTGAACTTTAAAATTTTATTACAGAAGATATGGGTTAAAGGATTCGATTGGGATGAAATCATTTCATCTGATTTAAAAATGGAATTTGAAAATTTAGTTTCTCAAATCAGCTACATATTTAAAAGATATTTTTGTTCCTAGAAAATATTTTGAAAATTGTAATTTTGATAAAGGCATTTCTTTGCACATTTTTTGTGACTCGAGTGAAAGTGCATATGGTGCAGTTGCTTATTTTAGGTATTGTGATAAAAATGATATCAAAACAAGTTTTATAGCTTCTAAGACCAGAGTGTCTCAACTCAAAAAATTATCTTTACCTCGTTCGGAGTTAATGGGAACAATAGTTGCAGCTAGAAGTTGCAAATATTTGTCAGAATTATTTAGTGACATTTGCAGTGAAATTCATCTTTGGTCAGATTCTAGTATTGTTATATATTGGATAAAAAATAATTTCAGGGCTTGGAAACCTTTCCTAAGCAATAGAATTTCAGAAATTCATAATTTAAATAATCCTTCTTGTTGGCAACATTGTCCTGGCAAGTCAAACTCGGCAGACCGACTCACCCGAGGTTTTTCTGTTCAAAACCTTACAAATGACGATCTCTGGCAATATGGACCCAAATGGCTGAAAGGAAGTAAACTTAAATGGCCCACACTTAACGATCTTGTAATAGATGATGTTAAAAAATTCTGAAACTAGATAAAGAGAAATTCTTCAAAGCTTATGCACATCTGAATTTAAAGAAACGATTGTGAAATTAGAAAATTTTGACTCATTAAAAGTTAAGCGAATTATGGCGTGGGTGAAGCGCGTTATTTTTAATTGTAGAAACTTTTCCAAATTTGAAGGTCCCTTGTCTGCTGATGAATTAAGTAAAGCTGAAGAACACCTCGTCAGAGAAGTGCAGATGCAGCACTTTAGAGAAGAAATAAATATGCTAAATCGGAAGCAAATTTTGAAAAATTCTTAATTATATAGCTTACGTCCTTATTTAGATATTCAAGGTATTTTAAGGATTAGCAGTAGAATTAATGAAGCTAAATTCCATTCTCAAATCCGATAATCATTCCAAAAGAATCTAAATTCACTGAGCTCATAGTTAAGGAAAAACATCTAAGACTGTTGCATGCAGGAGTTACTCTCACTCTTTCACAAATTAGGAGAAAGTATTGGATTCCTCAAGGAAGACAGCTGATACGAAAAATCATTAACAGATGTTTAGCATGTAAGAAGTACTCGGTTAAACCAGCAGATCAGTTATCCGGACAGTTACCGCGTGATAGAATCTCACAATCGCTACCCTTTACTGTCATTGGTGTTGATTTCACGGGCCCAGTTTACGTCAAATTAGGGAACGACACTGAAAAATCTTACATTGCCCTCTTTACGTGTGCTGTTACACGTGCAATTCACATAGAATTAGTGTCTGGTTTGTCTACTAGAAAATTCATTTTAGCCTTAAGGCGTTTTCTTTCAAGATCAAATTGTAAATTTATCTACTCAGATAATGCCTCTACCTTTAAATGTGCTAGTAAAGAGATACAGTATTTCTTCAACATTATCAAAGATGAAGACTTCAAAATCTTTATTTCATCAGAAGGTATTACTTGGAAGTTTATTGTTGAGTTTGCCCCACAGTGGGGAAGCTTTATGAGCGCCTAATGAAATCGATAAAAGAACCTTTAAGAAAAATAATCGGTAGGGCTCAAACTCACATTTGAAGAAACAATGACCATTCTTGCTGAAATTGAGAATGTTTTAAATCACCCCGACCTCTGACTTATGTTTCTGACGATATATCTGATCCTGAACCTCTTACTCCGGCGAGCTTTCTTTTAGTTGGACACAAGAATGTGAATATCCCTTCAATTTTTCTGAGTTGTTAAATAGTTCAACAACCAGAGAAAGTTTGTTACAACGTAAGCATTATCAAACCAAGTTGCTGAGTCAATTTTGGAAGAAGTGGAAAACCAACTACCTACTAAATATTAGAAGTTTCCATCACTTTCTTGAGCCAACTGTTGAAAGAAATTTGAAAGTTGATGATGTTTTAAATCTAGAAGGAAACGCAAAATGCAAATTTTTATGGGAATTAGGACGCATAATTAAAGTTATGCAAGGAAGTCATGGACTTGTTCGATCCTGTGTTATAAAAACTAAAAAAGGAGAATTTAAGCGACCTGTACAGTTAGTTTACCCCCCCCCCCTTGAACTCTGTGAAAGATGAACTTAATATTGTGTGAACTATTTTATTTGAACTTTAATCTTTAATATATCTTTTTATTTTAAATTGCATTATTTAATTGTTTTGAATATTCTTATTGTATTTTATGTATTTGTGTAATTCATATAATATTATTTCATTAATTGTTTATGTATAAATGTGTATATTTTAGTAGTGTGATAATTTTAGAAAATTATCAGGTGGGGAATGTTAAGAATTCCCTAATGAATTTGAATTGTAACCGCCAGAGGGCGTTTGAACGCTCATGTAAGTAGAAACTTCATCTTTGTTTGCAATGTGATTCTGTACTCCGAATGTAGCTCTCCCAGCTTGAAGGTGCCAGGCATAAGAATACTGGATAGTAAATTGTTAAGTTTATCGTTAAAACAGCTTTCCCTTTTTGATTGCATTTAATGTCTGATTACACAAAACCCACGTCAACGCATTTCTTAAACTCAACATTTTTCTGTCAGGGCATTACTGATGCCCTCTGGCTGAGCAATATCTTTATTCAGAAGGCTGCTGGTCATTGAGATCTTGCATATTTTCATCATTAATATTTGTTGTGTTTCTCCGTTTTTTTTTGGCTAAGTTCCTTTCCCTTTCGCTTGCTAATGTATCAGCGTTTGTTATATTCTTGTTACCTTACTCCATTGTAAGAAAATTTAAAATTTTGACACATTTAGCCCTTTGACGGTTACGGAAAGGAGCAGTTTTCGTTTAGTTAATTCGCGCAGTATTACGAGTAAGCAGTAGTCGAAAGTGGCAGCTGTTTTCCCCCGCCGTTCTTCCGAAAATGTCACCCTTCTACGGCGATGCCGTAGATAGCTCGCCTCATGCATTTTAAAGGTTTCTTAAAGTATTTGTAGTACACAAATAACAGTTTTTACGTACTTTAAAATAATGAATAAATGATAATTATTAAATAGTAAATTATAAATGATTATAATCAATACATAAATAACAATATAGTTAATTATAAATATAAGACAAATATTAAATTGAAAGGACTAAATAAAAACAACTAATGAAAAACTTTATGAAGAATTTAAATATAGTAATTACCTAAAAATTTTTTTGTGTGTGATATACTTTAAAACATGGAATTGCACATAATGGGGCATTACAGTCTTCACTCCAATGATGAGTTCGGGAATGTTCTTTGCTCTTAAATTTATTTAAATTTTCAGCAGTAAAAATATTGGTTTCAGTGTAACAATATGATTTACAATCTCATCAATAAAAAACAGCTCAAAGTACTCTAGTGGATCAGAAATATTTGTCACGCAAGCTTTCGTGCCCATATCACCAGTAAAACTAAATCGGCTATGAGCGGGAGAACTTGAATCAATTTTACACCACTGTCGAACACTCGAAAAATTTTCCTCATCGCTTGTATCGTCTTCTGAGCTTGATATGCTGTGAACAGTCTTCATCAGACTCAAAACTTGATAAGCTTTCTGTATCGAAATCAAAATCATCATCATAATAATCTAATTTTCGCTTTTGAGCCATTTTACTTTACAAACAGTCTAAAAAACGCGCCAAAATACGCATAAAAAGAATAACGTAAAAAAAAGAACCTTCATTATGAAGAAAAATTCATGGAACCCGTACTGCCATCTGTAGACAGTAAAACTAACTAAATTTCGCGAGTAGGAGGATTCGTTTGTAACCTAATCAATGCAGAATAATGACCTTGAACGAGTCCATCTCGTCAGCGCCCTTTGGGGAAAGGTTTAACTACGCGAGTAGAACTCGTTTATACCCATTTCGGTCGAAATCTTGCGCCCGAGCTGAATTCGTTTGCGCGCATTCAGAAGCACTACTCGATTGCGAGCTGAGCTCGTTCATGACCATCAAAGGGTTAATTTTTCTTTTTCTCGATTTAACAGTAATTTCCTTTTTTCCGCTACACTTTTATATTTTCTGCCAGACATATTTATATTGTTATAACTAAGGACTTGATTTTACTGAAAATAAATTTAAAAGTTCAGGTCATAAAAAATTACAATAACACAACCGACTATGTGCTTAAACTAAAAATATTATAAAAAATTTTTACAAAACAATATAGTATATTTCTGAGATAACTTTTTTAAAAAAGCATCTAATTTATTTAAAAAAAATAAAAAAAAATCATTGTCTATACTCGCTAAAACCTAAAACGCTGATGATAATTATTTATTGGCTCATCAGTTTAAAGGGATTTTTTATAAGAATAAATCCTGATCAATTCCTTTTCTCCTGTTCAATTCTGATATTTTCTGTCCAAATGAATCATTCAATGTATCCTGCTGATGACAGTAATCGTTTTGTTGTCCAGTAAAAGCTAAAAAAATACTGATTCCTTTGAAATCCCACCTAACGGATAGCATCAACTTTTTTTGATGAATATTGATTGACTCGAGAAGTTTTGCCACCTGGGACAAAAATGCATATAATGCCACCTCCTCAAAATAAAAAAAATATTATGGAAAAGGATAAATTGTTCATAGATACACACCAGTAGATAATAATAGCCAATTCTACGGTCAAAGGCGGCACAGAGTTGATTTGTTTTTCTCCTACTATAGTGTGCAGGCGGCACATAATTGAGTTGTTTCTCTCCTGCTGCTGAGTTGAATTGTTTTCTCCCCGTTGTTAAGTTGAGTTGTTTTTCTCCTGCTATGTTTTTGGTTTTCGGGTTGAGGAGTGAGTTGAGTTGTTTCTCCTACTGCTAAGTTGGGTTTTTTCTAAAATGTGCACAAAATTGAAGTATGGGAATGTTAAACGTGCTCATGGCGCCACCTATTGATTAAAATATACACTAATTATAGATTTTAAAATGATTGAAGTAAATAACGCGCTCAAATAATAAAAATAATAATAAATCCAAATTCAAACTCACGGCCTCAGATCAAAATGTCTCAATAGGACAATAGTTTTTCAGTTACGCTAACCATTGCCCAATGAAGGCATACAGACCTGAAAAAAACTTATGTTTATAATCTCATGAATTTAATTTTGCAGGCGAAGCAGATGGCGACGTGTTTTAAAAATCATTTTCTTAATTAAAATGAAATAAAAAAAATATTTAATTTATATTATTTTAATAAATTGTAAATTTTAATTCAGTATAATTGTTAGACATTTAAAAAAAATCGGATCCAAATTTTTATGATCTTGTATTTTTCCAATCCCGTTCCATGATCTCAATGAAAGTAAGCACACCGATTCGAACCCGATCTTTTTGAGTTTCGTGATTTGAGGTTGGCAGCAACTGCCATGCAAATCGAGCTAGTATTTAAACTCGGCTCATGTTAGTTTTTCAAGAAATGGAAGGAGAAACGGAAATATAAGAAGTATGTGAGTGATTTAACTCCTAGAGGGAGAGAACAACTGGTTGGCAATGCAACTGCAGGTTGCGTCACCATTTTAGATTAGAGATTAATTTTACAATATTAGAAGACGGTTCGAATCGGATGTCTCTGGTAATGTTGCTTTTTGAACTTATTGTTTTTATCGCTCCAGTAACGAGCAGAGTGACTTTATGATTGATTATTAAAGGCCAATTTTAAGAAACTGTTTTTCGTCTTCATGCCTCCTCGACACATAAATTTCACTGCTAGCTTTGCAAAATTTAAATTAGTTTACCAATAAGTGTAACAATAATGATTACACACACGTAGTAAAGATACAAAGAAAATTGTTTATTCAGAAATAAACATCTTGTATTGCGCGTTTTACATTACAATCGTATTTTTACATAACAAAAGAACAACAACTCGTAAAATGTATTTCAGTGTAATGATTACACATGCACAGTAAAGATACAAAGTAAGTTGTTTACTTACAAAAACAGCATTCTGTATTCCGTTTTACATTACAATCAATTATTTACACACAAAAATCACATTATTGTGAATTTATTACATTATATTGGATTTTAAGTCCTACTGCTCATTTAATAGATCTAAATTCATCAGCGACCAATGTCCATGGGCAAGAGTAGTAATGCCTTCACCATTACTAAATCTTTTGTCATCTTTATATGATAGAGCAAGTTTGTTTTGCTTTACTGAATGTAATGAATGAAATTTGGATCTAATTAAGTTCATGTCAACATATTTTATTTTTTCATTAAAAAGACAGGCTTTGTAGTCCTCAAATGTTATTTTATTTTTTATAGTTTGTTTTTTAATTCCTTTTAACCGCTTTTCAATCTTATTGTTTGTTTTGTAGGCATACATTTTTGATTTTAATCGTACATATTCTGTCATAATATTTCCCTTATTTTCATCCTTCATTTTCCCGATGACTTTTTTGTAAACAAGAGGTAAATTATAAATGTATAAGGGGTGTGACCCAATGTAATAAAGGGACACGCGGGGAAGGGGTTCTTAATTAAGTCCACTAGTTAATTAAACACGTTTATTAGACAAAACAAACATTTACATACATAACTAGAGAACTAACAGTTACAATAGAATTGAAAGGGGTCGGAGCGCATGCTCGTACGTCCTTACAGTTCCGAAGCTTGGCCATTACTAAAGATTGTTCTAGCCGCTAGAGGGCGCGATAGTCTTTCTACTGTTCATATGAGAAGAGTTTAAACTACGGGGTTACAATCTCCCCTATGGATCCGACGACGTCCCGGCGAGGAGACATAATTAGCTGTTGTAGTAGTAGCTCTTGTTGAGGGATGGATGGTTCTGTTGGAAACTGCTGTTGTAGCAGTCGACGGGCTTGGAACATGTTTGCAACGACATTTTGCTTTACCAGGAATATACTGTACTTTCAAGTTGAAAGACTGGATTTCAAGTGCCAATCTTGCAAGTCGTCCGGTTGGAGATTTGAGGTTTAGAAGCCATTTCAGAGGTTGGTGGTCGGATGCCACGGTTATTTCTGTTCCTTCAATATAACCACGAAATTTCTTCAAAGCCCATACCACAGCAAGGGCCTCCCTCTCTGTGGTGGAATAATTGCGTTCTGCTGGGGTTAGCAGTCGACTAGCGTATTCTATAGGATGTTCATCAGATCCTTCTCCTTGAAGTAAAACTGCTCCAAAGGGCATAATTGCTAGCATCTGTTCGAATAATATATGGCTTAGTACCATCTGCTTGCTTTAACACAGGAGGTGTTGTAAGACTGTTTTTAAGGGTTTGAAATGCATTTTGTTGGTCAAATCCCCACTGCCACTTGACTTTCTTCTTTGTAAGATAACTTAGTGGACGTGAAATCTTCGCAAAATCTTGAATATATCTTCGAAACCACGAACAAGTTTGCAGAAAATATTGTAGTTCTTTGACGTTTTTAGGGGGTGGAATATCCAGTATAGACGCAACTTTTCTGGATCAACTTCTAATCCTTTTTGTGTAATCCAAAAAATCCAAGATATTTAACTCTAGAAGAGGCAAAATGGCATTTTTCTCTATTTGCTTTAAGTTTGAAATGTAAGAGTCTTTCAAAAATAGTTTTAAGATCAAACATGTGTTTTTCAGAAGTTTCTGACAAAACAATTATATCATCTAGATAAGGTAGTGCTAGAATGTCTTCCAGACCATTACAAAAACGGTTCATCAGTCTTTGAAACGTAGCAGGTGCGTTGCGCAAACCATATGGCATTCGTAAGAAACGGTAAGTGCCAAAAGGACATACAAATGCTGTCTTGTCTTGATCTTCAACATGCACTTTAACTTGATGGTATCCTGCTCGCAGATCAAGTGTAGACATGAAAGGAGTGAGTTTTGCTTGATGTAACAAGTCATCCATTCTAGGAAGAGGATAGGTATCTGCGATTGTAATTTCATTCAATTTCCTGTAATCAATACAGAGGCGAAATGTTCCATTTGGTTTTGTATAAGTACCACTGGGGAAGCATACGGGGATTCACATTCTTCAATTATGCCTTCTGAGAGAAGTCTATCGATTTCTTGTTTTAATATTTCCTTCTTGGAAGGATTCATCCTATAAGGTGGCACTGCAACTGGAAGATGGTTTCTTGTATTTATACGATGTTCAATAAATGGTGTAGGCTCTCCCCCTGGTTGAAAGCATTCTTCATACTTTTCCAATAGTGAATTTATTTCTTCCCGTTGTGGAAGTGAAAGGTGAGTACCTTCATTTTTCCGAAGTTGACAAAGATGTGGTTTAGGGTCAACAGTGAGCAGAACATTGATATTAGAGGCGCTTTCACAAAATTATATTTTCTGTGAGACGTTTCAGTGAAGTACCATTGTTTTCTTTGGAGATTCTAAGACGATCCCCTGCAGCTGTTAAAAAGTCTATGCCTAGAAGGGTTCTGTTACCTCTAGCATTTTTCAAAATTAATAGTTCCGTGGGAATGACTTTTCCTTGAATACTAATGTCTACAGAAGTTTTCAGTATTTCTGTGGTTTGAGTACGACCGTCAGCAAGAGTCATCTGCATGGTTTTCTCTTCAAAATTCAATCCTTTTTGTTTAAGTAAATGGTATAATTTTTCACCAGCCACTGAATGTGTAGCACCAGTATCAGCACAAACTGCTGCTTCTGTATTACAAATGGAAATTTGGATTATACTAATGGGATTACTTTCACTAGAAAAACTATAAAAGTTTGATTGATTCAGACTTGATGACAAGGCATTATCTTTTTGTCGAACTGGGTTGCAAGTGTGGCATCTTGATCGAATGATTCCAGGAGCACCACATCCATAGCAAGATACAGGAGTTCTGTCTTCTTTTGTATCAACGATTTTCTTTTCAGGTATTCTGTCTTTGGAAATGGGATTCCGCCTACTGTTACTGGGAATCCCGGTTTCCCGCCTACTTTGACTGGGGAAACCAGACGAAGGGATGTTCATACGACAACTT
>BMAU01006689.1:0-85000 GCA_019973935.1 Trichonephila clavipes
ACCATGAAAGACTTTTCATTTCTGGACATTGGTCAATCGTCAAACTTTTTCAACTCTTGGAATCCCTAGAACTGTAACATAAAAGCTAGAGGAACTCCCCTTCCTCGCTGGAAGGGAATATATCTAAAATAATATTTAAAGTATATAGATAAACATATTTTGATATTATATGTAAAGACAATTTTAAAAAATATTATATTTTTTATTAAAAAAAATTTTATGATGTAATTTTAATGTTATTTACTCATTGATAATATAAATTTGTGACCCAAATGTCACCTACGCATGCATTATACTTTTAGTAACTGAGATATGTGTTCCAATTTTTTACACAAACTATCGACGTATAAGCTTTTTGAAATTACTTTCCGTAGCATTTCATATTCCGTGTTCAATCTGTTTTTGTATTTGTTGCCTATCGCGTTAAAAATATTTTTCACTTTCTAAATACATTTTTGTGAATGGCATGAAATGTTCATAGCTGTGTGAGAAATTCTGCGTATATGGCATGAATTGGTAACCTAAGATATAGGTCTTCTAGCTTAAATTTAAATTTTAACATCGAATCTGTTCATATGTCGATAAATTTTTTTATCTTCTTCATTATAGTGTTTTTTTTCCCCACAAATGTAAAAGGTTTCAAAATATTGTAAATTAACTCAGTATAAAATTACTTTCGTGGAACTCGATAGCAAATAATAGTATATTCACAATCTACTGCATAAAATAAAGTTTTAAAATTCACTTATTATATTACAATAAAAGTTAAAAAAGATCTTTAGATAATTGTGGCTAAATCTCAATTTCATGAGAACATAAATCCATTTTGCATACATATTTGTAATTTTTCTTTCCCATTTTTTTTTTATTGGGACTCGTGGAACACAGTTTGTCGATCAATTCTCTAGATAAATGATGTACAGAACGAAACTGTTTAATTTTTCCTGAACAAGTGATTTTTAAAGGAAGAATAGGTGGATTTAAAGCAATGAAAAATTAAATTTCACGTTTTAATGAACAAACAGTATGATACAATTTTACTTTTATACAATAGAACAGGGGTTGGCAACCTATTTCACGAGAGGTACAATTCTCAGTGGTACCTGAATTACTCAACAAATGTGTCAATTATTGAGAGCATGGAAGATGATAAATTTATAATGGTCCTTATTATACGAAGATCCTCCAGAATTATGGACAATTGCGAAATTTCGAAAAAATCGGAAAGATATCTCGAAACATAAATTTATAGCTATTTTGTGAATTATTGGATGTCATTGCTGGTGAGATTTGATTGTTTGAAGAGAAGATCGTGTGCACTCTGCTCTCCGCTTTTGGTTGATTTCGAAAAAGGCAAGAAAAAAAATTCTCTCTGTGTGTGTAGCGCACTTCCTTCAATAGAATCCTCCCTTTCTCTGCAAGGGGAAGAGGGCCACAGTCTTTACGACTGTGAAACGAAATACTTGTTCTTTTGGGGGGCGGAGTAAAATAGTGTTGAATCTTGACCATGAGAGATCTAAAATGGCTTTCTTTACTTTTTCGACTCATGGATTCTGATAATTTTGTTATGAATGCTTTATTCATTTCTAACTATGGAAAAAATCCTATGTATTTTGCAATCTAAATTTTAGGAGCTGTTCTTGTTTTAATATAGATTTTACCGTCAAATGTCTTTTAGATTGTCAATAAGTTGTTCATCTCCTTGATTATAGGTGTTTTTATCCACAAATAAAAAAGTTCATTTTCCATTACAAAACGATTTAGTTGTGCAAAAGCAATGTATTAACGTGAATAAATTTGTTTTGTTGGTCCCGGTACAGTAAACAATGGAATGTTCACAATCTAGTAGGCACTACATATAAAGAAAAACGATTTAATATTCTTTTTTATAATGGAATAATAAATGTTTCTAAAAAGTATCACAAAATAAAGTTCTTATGTACAAAAAAAAAAATGTTTCAGAAATTTCCAATTAGGTATACACTTACACCTGTATTACATTATTAAAGGTTTAAGGGAAACAATTTTGAATAGAATTTTCTTTAAAAAGTAGTTATATATATATATATATATATATATATATATATATATATATATATATATATATATATATATATATATATATATAATATATATATAAATGTTAAAAAAGTTAAAGGTTATCAATTTTTGATATTTTTCTAAGATAGTATGCAGCTATTTCATTAAAAAACTGGTTAATTATGGTTTTGACCATTATTTTACATATAAAATATTTTTCAGATTCAAAAATATTTTTATAAGAAATGGTACGTAAATGAAAATAAGCATTACAAAATTATTTCATGTTCAGCAAAAACAAAAAAAAAAAAAAAGGAAGAGAAAAGAAAGAAAGATATTTTGAAATTAAAATTTACTTTTGTAACTTTAGAGAATGATTAAAATATCATTATAAGGGAGAGAAAATAGGCTGGCAATTAATTATCAAGCACAATTAATCAAGCATATAATATATAAACATTGCCTTTATTTTTCTAAGAAATTTATGTTTATTTAATGAATATATGTCAATAACAATTTTTTCAATTTGGAAGTTAACATTATATTTAAATCAAAGAAAATTGCATTATTGTTTAATTTTTGGGCATATTTGGTAACAAAATAATAGTTTCATTCTATGTAGGAATCCAAATAAATTATTCTTCCTCTCTTTCTGTTTTAGTACATAAGAAAGAAATTGGAAACTTTATTGCTTTTTTGTACTTTTCTTTCCTAAAGACTTCGGACCAACAAGTGTTTTCCGGTCCCCTCTGAAGTGAAATTCCCATGAGATATTATACATCGTGGGGTTTAAAAAATGAAAACACCGTTTAATTATTTAGAAAATTAAGTTTCAATTTTTTAAAAATTAGTGTTTTTAAAAGTTTATTCAGCAGATATATCTTTTTCTGAATGCTTTACTTTCTAATTCAAAAAATGAACTAGTAATAAAAATCAATATTTTAATTATAGTAATAAAATAAAAACTCCAATGAGCAATAAACATATGTTCATATCGTAATGCCCAACATATTTCTTTTCCATAAAGAATTCATAATAAAATTTTACTACTTAAAATTTTTTATCATACATTTAACTAAAATGGATAAAATTTGAATTAACATTAATTCTAAATTTTATATGTGTA
The DNA here is from genome assembly GCA_019973935.1 of Trichonephila clavipes. Taxonomy (NCBI): domain Eukaryota; kingdom Metazoa; phylum Arthropoda; class Arachnida; order Araneae; family Nephilidae; genus Trichonephila; species Trichonephila clavipes. Next base: position 3,167 of record BMAU01006689.1, read on the forward strand.
AATGTAATGCGCAAAGAAAAATCCCAACTTCTATTATGTTAAAAATTTAGTCAAGAACTTGATCAAGTTATTGAAAATGTTCAATGATAGAAAATGCCAGACAGTATTTTTTAATAGAAAAGAAGGCAAAAATTTAAAGATAGAGAGACTTTAAAATCGCGATATTGCCATATTTATTCGAATCTAAGCCGCACTTTTTTCCCGATGCTTAGGCTACAAAAAATTCTGGTGCAGCTTAGATTCGAAGACTGAAAAAGTTTTTAATGCTGGTAAAGTAAATTAATTATTCACTTTTTATTAATTCACCTTTATTATTTTTTTTTTTATTTCGTTTAGTTAATGATTGAATATAAACGTCATATTGATCAGCTACACGAGGGCTTTTGGTGACGGACCTCGTAACTTTGAACCATAGTCAAGTGACGAGGACGACACCTGAGCTTGCACCTCCCATCTCCTAACTACCACACCAATGAGAGGACGTTTGAGCTCTCAGATTTAACGTTCATCGCTCCCTACACGACAGAATTTCAGCGGTACTAGGCTCGAACTCATAATACGCCAGCCACGAGTACGTTACCTTGACCACTAGGGTATCGCAGCCACTTTTCATTCCGTAAATATATCATATATCGATAATATATTTTACACTATTTTTTCACAAAAATGTGCTGAGAATTTGGGGTGCGGCTTAGAATCTGAACATAATTAATTGAAAAATAAGTTTCTGTTAATTAAATTAGAAAACAATATTTTGTGTTAATAATTGTTCCAATGGTTTATGGTAAAGTTTTACGTCAAATATAAAATCGATGGGAAATTTTTTTGTTAATTAAAAGAAAATAATAATATAATAATAATAATTGCATTACAATAACTAGATTAAAATTTTAATTTGAGTAAGGAGTAGTAACTTGTGTTCTTATTGTGAGTTAATTCACAACTTTCGATCAAGTATAAAGTAAGTATACTTTTCATTCTTCGTTAAGTCATTTCGCAGAATTTAAATATTCTTACAGACATTCCTTCAATGACAAAAAAAAAAAAAAAAAAAAAAAAAAAATCTAAGCAGTATAATTATAAACGATTTTTTTTAAAGCACACATGCAGAAAATATTTAAAACTTTCCTAAATCGGAAAGTTCGTCAGATTTGAGATGGTAAATCTCTGTACATCATAAACCTTTTCCATTGTCCACTATTTGCAAGTTACCATAATTTCAGCTGGCGACTATATTTCAGAAAGATATCGCCAAAAAATAAGTATTCGTAGCCAAGAATAAATTCACTTTTCAAACGATGGTGGTGCCATCTGTTTGAGATAGTCCTAACTACGCCAAAAATAATTCAGAATGAACTTAAAATTTTAAAAAGTTAATTAAGAAAAACATAAAACCTAATTCTGGCTACACTAGTCCAAAGAGGGAAACTTGCTTTCTTATATACTATTTAATTCTACTCTAAAAAAATTTTTTTCTGTTAAAATGTCTTTTGCGTTTCCACCTCCTATACTTTAACATAGAAAAGTCAAATTTCATTTTGCAAAAATGCTGAAAACTGTGTAATTTTCCAAAAAATCAAAATTCAAGAAACACTATCCTTTAAACAATTATTTTCTTTATATCCATAAAAAATTTTATTATTATTGGAGCTTTTTCCTGCCCACAAATGTCTTTGCCGTTTCATCCCTATCCTTTAACATTGACCGAAAACAGCCTTAAAAGTTCTAGATTACACTACCTTTTTAACAGTGTACGATTCCCTTCTGGCCAGAATGACATACTACAATACAATTAACATATCAAAATTCAAAATAAATGAGAAAATCGCGAAATCTTTCGACGGTATTACTCTGAGGATGATAAACCGAACTTCGAACAACGTTTATTCCAAAGTTTTCAAAAAATACTGATGTTAAAATACTCGTGAATGAAGTTCCCAGGTCCGTTTGAATTTCTTTAGGAAAACCCATCCTACTGAAGATCTGGAACAAAAAGCTTTCACAACTGTAGTGGACGCTATATCAGGCATTGGCACTGCATCAGGGTACTTCGAGGATATGCACATGACAGTTAACAAATATTTATTCCCTGTAGGGGTGTAGTGGGAAGGGGTCCTACTGCATCAACGTTTAATTTGGAAAAAAAACTTCACTTATTACCGGAACTAATTTCATTGGTGCTTTTTTCTGATCATTTGCCTTACCTGCCCTCTGACAGGGATCACATGTTTTCACAAACTCCTCTATCTCTTTATAGCACTGAGGCCTGGAAAAATATCTTGAAATCCGACTCTTAATCTTCGTGACACCTAGATGGTCTGATGTACCTTCATGCTTCATTTTCAGAATTGACGATCTGAATTTCTCAGAAATAACCAGTAGTTGTCTTATGTCTCCAAATCTTATTTTTTCTGCTTTTGATCAGAAGTTTTCCTTTGGTTAGTAAGTAATCGCTTCCTTCATTATTCATACCCTTTTCTATCTTTTGAATCAAAAGAGCTAATTCTTCACTTTTCTGTTGGGCTTTTATGAACTCATCAGTATTAATATTGATTAAACTCATTGTGTCCTTTTCTTCCGTAAATGGAGGCAACAGATTTTTAATATCTTCAGCTAAATTTTCTTCTAACTTCATTTCCTCCTTTTCAACCGCTTCACTTGTTCTATTCTGTTCTGCTTCTTTTTTCCACTGACTGCGAGTTTGAATCGCATTTACTATTTCCCGTCTCTGTAAACTATTATGCTCTAAATCTGATTCAAGGAGCTCAATTGTTCGATTTCCTAAAATATATCTTCCCTGATCCAATTGCTTTTGCACCACAGCTGCCTTGGTGATGACATGCCCCCACTCACTATCAATTTCTACCTCTGCGAGAGGTAAACAGGTCATATGTTCATCAAGAATATGTTGGACGCACACATTCTCACCTGTAAACATATTTGGTGTAATAAATTTCTCACAAATTATATCAATTGAGGCTCCTGTATCTCTTAGGATATGCCTCTCAAATCTGTTCACCTTACCTCTAATAGTATATGGGTCGAGTGAAGCGTTTTTGGAATTAATTTTTGTCTCTTTATGGTTTCAGAGCTATATTTTTTCAATTTAGGACATTGTGGACGAAAATGATCATAAGATCCGCATTCAAAACACTGGGGGCGTCTTCTTTTTCAAAATCTTGATGATTTTTACGGTTTTTATGTTCTCTGGTATTCATAGGATTATTCATTGATACATTTTCCCTCGGAATAATCGTTGAGTTATTCCACTTCTTTTCCATCGTGTCCTTGGAATATGACCATGTAACTTTTTTCTGAAATGTTTTCCTCACATCTTCATATTCCTCTATTTTACGAGCGAGATCAACAGGATAAATAATACCATTCCATTCGTCCAAATGATGTTCCTTAAATTCAGTTGGAGCCTTTTTCTTTAATTGATCCGTTATCATTAAATCTTTCAACTGTTTGAAAGTAGTAATACCTAATCCAGCAATCCACCCCTCAAAATACGTCTGAAATTCATAATAAAAATCGTCCCACGGGGTCTCCGGATTCTTCTGGTGTTTAACAAAAAGCTGACGAAATTTTTCGGGGCTTAATTTAAATCTTTTTAGAAGCAATGCTTTTCACATGATCGTAATCTGATGCAAGTTCTTCGTACTCTCTCGCGATACTATTTACAATATCAGGGGGTAGAACACTAATTAGTTGCGGAACCCAATTTTCTTTAGAAATCCTATTCCTTTTGGCCTGTCTTTCAAATAAAACCAAAAACAGGCTTATGTCATCTTCCTTTGCCTTAAATTTAGGAAGAAGTTTATGCAGTTCAAAAGTGTTTGAATGGTGTCTCTCGCTAATGTGATCCTTCTCGCCTACGCGCGAGGTGTTACCTTCTAATCATTCTTCAATTCTCGCGTTTAGCATTTCTCGAACGAATTCTTCATCGTAATTTGTGCTAATTACAATTAAGTTTCTAAGGTCTATAATTTTTAGATTATCAGTTATTCTTTTCCCTAATTGTTCTGCAATATAACTTAGGTCTGATTTTCGACCTCTTCCTAAGTAAGCCATTTTGAAACAAAAAGTTTTTACAAATAAAAGAAAAATATTTCGAACCCCACAATTAGAATGAAATATCACTTATACACTTTTTCTTAAGAAAATTATAATAAATAGTGAAATTCAAAATTGGTAATCATTAAAAAATAATTTTAAGCAAATGTATGCATATACTTAATTATTAATAGCAAAACTCCAATACGTATTTGATAACATAATAATATTTGTAACACACATATACACACTATTTATAGATATAAAAATACTTTTATCAAATGTTATAGGAAAATTTTTGCAATGAAAAAAACTAATTTTCATAAAAACAATAAATTGCAAAGTATCAAAAGCCAAATTTTTAAAAAAAACATCTGTTATTCATACAAAATAGCTTAAAATAACTAACTATTTAATATTCATTTTTTTTAAAAAAATAATTTTGTGGAGTACTTATAGATTTTATATGAAACCTTTCTCCAAATAACTTGCGTAATTTTAACTAAAACACACCGGAAATGCAATGAATAAAATACACAGTATTACATAATCATGCTATTCTAAAAAAAAGAAATATATATGTTTAACTAAACAATTTCTCTGCTATCACAGGATGTGACTCATGCAATTTAAGACATCCGTACACCTTCAAAACGTCATTTTCGTCAAATTTTTCGATTTTTTAATTTAAATGTTATTTGAAAATATGAACTTTTTTCTTTAAAATGGTGTTTAAATTTTGTTTCTATCTTATTTAGAACTTAAGTTATGGGGATTTGAGTTTCATTCGATAGCACCTTTTTGAACCCGGAAGTACAAGTCTGCATTGCGAAGTAGAAAAATGTTTGTTGACATTTTTATTTTTCAAAGTATCGTTTAAATATGCGGTAGTAAGAAATTTAAACTTTTAAAATATGAATTTGAGTTTTCAGAATTATCAAGAATATAATTGGCAACAGGTTTTTATTTATATTTTTATCTAGAATCTGGCAAGAAAATAGAGTGCTTTACTGTTTGTTTACATTTGCTTATGATTGCGTAGCTCTTTATAAGCTTTTGTTTAATCCTTTTTTTATAGCAGAAAATTTTAATTTTTGTCATTTAAAATGGGTAATGCTAAATGTAGAGTTAGTGCAAAGAGAAAACGCCAATTTCTAGTAAATGGATCTACCATTAAACATTCAAAAAATAGCAGCGCAACATCTACCAACGCCAGTTCTTCAAAAATTAAATACCTGCTGCCTTTGATGAAGAAATAGCAGAATATCAACGTAAACCACTTACTGGTAACAGAATAATTGATATGGAAGTCCTCTTTTAAATTTGTTTTTACAACTTTGCTGCCCAAGATGTTTCGAAGAAGGTATCCTGCTTTCTGAGGATTCCACATATGGTTTGTGCTCAAATTTTGTTATCAGGTGTAAACATTGTGACTTTTACTCAGGGTTTTCTAGTTCAAAGAAAACTTTAAACTGTCCTGAAGTAAATACAAAATTTGTGTATGGTATGAGACAAATTGGGAAATGTTTTTCTGCTGGGTTTAAATTATGTGGTACGTTAAATTTACCCAGGCTCAGTAAAAAACTGCGTACACTAATCATGAGAATAAACTCATGTTAGTGAACTATCAATGCACAAAAAGTAGCTTCTGAACTGTTAGTGCTACATCCTACTAAAAATAAAATTGTTGAATGTGGCATTTCAGTTGATGGAACAAGGCAGCGTAGAGGTTACTCTTCCATGAATGGGTGTGTCGCAGCTTTGTCAGTTGACACTGGTAAAGTAGTAGACATTGAAATAATGTCGTCATATTGCCCCACCTGCAGAAAGATTTCTAAAATGCCTAGAAGCATTGAGTCGGAAACTTTTGCAGCAGATCACGTGTGCCATAGCAATTTTCAAGGTTCTACGTTAAAAATGGAAGCTGTTGGTTCTACGAGAATCTTCCAATGTTGTATTGTCAAACGAGGCCTTAAATATGCACATTATTATGGTGACGGGGACTCTAAGGGCTTTATCAGTGTCAAAGATACTTATGGGAAGGATAGCGTCACAAAATATGAATGCATTGGTCATGTTCAAAAGAGAGTAGGTGCGAGATTGCGCAAACTAAAGTCTAAAAATAAAAATCTGTCTGGTAAAGGCAAACTCACCGACTCTTTTATTGACCGATTGCAAAACTATTATGGGATTGCTGTTCGTAGCAATGTTGGAAACCTATCCGGTCTTCAGCAAAATGTTATTGCGGCTTTGTTTCATTGCTCATCAAGTGTCGAGAAACTGATGCATGGGCAGTGTCCCATCGGAAAAGATTGTTGGTGCTACTACCAGCGAGCACTGTCTTGTGGCAAAAAGCCAAACGAAAAAATATAAAGGCTTATCAAATGAAGTACTAAACACGATTAAGCCTACATATTTAGAGTTGTGTACCAAAGAACTGCTTACTAAATGCCTGCATGGCAAAACACAAAATTCAAACCAGTGTTTAAATGGCGTTATATGGCAGAGAGACTGGCGTATGGCCAGTGTTTTCGTGTGCCTCAAAACTTTAAAATCTAGTGCATTGGATGCTGTGATCCAATTTAATGATGGATACAAGGGTTGTGTTGAAATTTTTAAAAAACTTAATATAACTCCTGGTTAATTTTACTTTAAAAGCATACAAACATCTTGACATCAATAGAATTAACGACGCAGAACGACATTCAACACCAAATGTAAAGCAGCGTAGAAAAATTTTAAGAGCTACAAGGGAAAAAATCAATGTTTTAGAGAGTAAAGAATGTGTTATTTATAAATCAGGAGCATTTTAAGTATATCAAATTGTGTTTAATATTAAAATTTGCAGTTCAAAGTTTATTTCTGATTTATCTCAAAATGAATTTGTTTAACGTATTGACATCTGACAACGTAAATATCAGAAAAAGTTGTGAACCAAATTAGTTCAAATTTTATAAATATATTTGTTTTATAGATTTAAAGAACCCCTACTACTTTCATAATTATATAGTTGATATGTTTTTAGTAACTAAGGTATATATCATGCTCGTAATAATTTTTAAGGATTTTCAATGTTCTTTTACTCGAAACTTGATAAAAATTGTAATAAATTGATTATCATCAGGAAAATAGTACCAGCCCTAAAAAATGTTATAATGATCATCATCAAATTTACAGAAAAGGGATATTTTTGTTTACATTTGAGTTATGTGCGTTATTCTAATAATCAATTTAATTACTATTTACACTATGCTTTACTCCCTAAAATTTTTTATGTACTACAAGTAACATATTAAATGTATTTTTCATAGTTTTAAGTTATATTTCATCAGTAAAAAATATTTTAATAGCAAATATTACAGTTTTTAAAAAAAATTTCTTCGAAGGTGTACGGATACCTTAATATATATATTCTCCAGTAGACAATTAGCTTCTCTAAATTATATGTTTATAAATAGAGAACCAATTAGAATAACCACTTTTGCCATGCCCTGCATCATAGACTCTCACGATATGGGATTGAGGACTGTTTACAGTCCAGACGCCCGAAAGAAAACGCCTATTCAACGCCTATGAGAACAGTTAAACCTTAATACATAGGATATGTAATGCAGTTTAGTCAGCTAAATTTAATACTTCAAAACACAAACAAATTTTTAAAAATGCACAAGATGTGATTTAAATAATTTGGCCAGATAGAAAGGAAATCGTATCTGAAATATATTTTCGTTGATCCGCACTACGTACTACGGCGCTTCCAAGACCATGTTGATCTTATCTCTTTTTCTTTCCTATTTTAGGAATTCTTTGTAGACGAGGCGGCGTTTCTTTTAAGACCGGGATGGTCTAAATACTTTTTCTTATGACAGGAACTGTCGTTGGCCGAGGTGGCACTTGTTTCAAGACCAAGGTAGTCTAAATACTTTTTCTTATGACAGGAAATGTCATTTTCTGGGGTGGCACTTGTTTCAAGACCAGGGTGGTCTATAAACTTCTTCTATAAGCAGAACTTCTTGCGTGCCGGGATGGCTCGTTGATCTCTTCTAAGATAGTGTGAATTTCTGTCATACTCAATCTTAATTCATCGATTATATCTCTAGCCAAAAATTACATATTTGTAATTATTTATCTCCGTCGGTGCCTCCATTTTATGGACTGTGACGTATTGAGTAAGAAAACTCACAGCCAAGCTAGAGAAATAAATACATATGTACAATTTATTTACAGAACATTCTAAAAAACAATCTTCCATCCAGAGCACGTTTATGCCTTCTGCCTCCAGTCGGGACCCTCAAAACCGGTCCTCCGCATGTCCTATCCAGACGAGTCTATCCGGAACGTAGGGGAACGGGATTCTAGGAAACCCTTCTCCCCCACTTCGTCTGAACATTCGCCACAATGCATATATTTTAAAAGATTATTTAAAATACATTCAAGGAAGTCCAAACTTCACTTTTCGTAATTGAATTTATTCCACTTCTGTTCAGAAATAAGCATGGTGAATCAATTTAAAAGGATTAAGTAAAACCTACGTAAATTGCATGAATGATTATTCACATAACTATAAAAAGTTTAGAAATAACTGCGTTGTTCCGATTTGATTTTTTGATTATTAAAAATAGAAGGGAAAATTTGTGTTTTCTACTCGTGTAAATATATGAATTAGGTGGAAAATATAGGCTAATATATGTTATTAAATGCATAAATGTGTTATATATAAATATGAAATATATGCTTAAGTATTAATAAAATAATTTACAATATATATATATATATATATATATATATATATATAGTTAATCACTCTCTACTTTGGAGAAAAAATCATTAGAACACTAAAGATAAATAAAATATACAAAAATAGATACAGCCGTTTAAAAAAGATATCACAATTTTAAAAACTTAATAGAATTTAAAAAATATGGATGTGTAGTACTATTATAAACATTGCTGACTCAGGTTAGCTCTTAAATATAAAATAACTTTCATAAAAGTGGGATTTAATAAGTTTTCCCAATTTCTGTTTAAAATACTGAAAGAAATCCTTTTGAAAATAATGGATAGAATTTCTAATTCTAATTCCATTATATTTATATATATATATATATATATATATATATATATATATATATATATATATATATATATATATACATACATACAGTAGTGCACACAAAACATTTCAAGTGGGGGGTCCGGGATCGAAAGTTCACCATTCTTGTATCATGTTCCTTTTGATTTTATCGATTTTCGGGAACAAAACACAGTAAAAAACCAATCATTGAATAAATAATTAGCATTAATTAATAAAATTAATCATTAATAAGAAATATATAATTAAATTTTACGTACTATATACTTAGAATTATAATCAATCTGAAAAAAAATCAAGGGCTTTGGGGTCCGGACCCCTTGTGTGCGCCACTGTATATATATAAAAATTAGAAGTTTTTAGATAAAACTGGAAAAAATAAATATTGGAAATGCCTTGAATATTATATTCTTTATAAATTACGGTACCTGAATACCTAACCATTTTTAAAACTACATATTTCATATTTATCAATGATTTTTGAAGGAGTAATAAATATGAACTTTATTTCCACACACATATAATAAGGTAATTTATTAAATTAATATCGCGTTCAAAAGTGAAAAATTCAGACGTGTTTTGGAAATTCCTATAGATGTGTTGCTCTTTCACTACATTTTTTTTTTACTTCATAAATATATGTTTATACCCATTGAGAATTTAAAAAGTATACACTTAGAATATTTGTATTAGTATAAGAGTGAATTTTTTATATAATATAAGATGTCTCTCGGTTATATTTCTTTAGTAAATATATGCAACTATAAATAAAATATTTTAATAAATTTTGGTTTAAAGTAAGATAAAAAAATTTATAATAAATTGTTTCTAGAGAAAAATTTAATCATGTTATATGAAAAATATACTTGTTACTGTTTATCTGTCTTCTCTGCAAAGTTTAAAAATCATTAATCAAAACCCGATATATATTTGAAAATTTATTTATTGGTTTTATATATATATATATATATATTATATTATATTAGATCACTACTGCATTAGATTTATATTAAATAAATTTTTCTTTCAAATAGCAAAATTTTAAATATTTTTAACGTGTATTAAACGAAAAAAATTACTAGAAATATATGTATATTTGATAAAAGATAAAATGTAATAAAAGTAAGTTATTTAAAATAAGCATAATAGTTCTTAAAATAATTATGCTTTAATTAAAGTATATCAATAAAGTTTCTCTCTCTAAAAATAATTAAGAAACTTCAGGGGACTAAATTCATAACGAGCATATGATAAAGACAATCACTTGTTTTCCATTGAATTCAAAACGGTAAGCTAACTTATTCTTGTTCTATTTGTAAAATTTAGAAAAAAATTTCAAGTTTCCTAATAAAGTATTACAAAAAAACAAATCGTCAAAAAGATTTTAAAATTTTAAAAAGTCTTATTTTATATTTGTACTTTTAAATCAAGTGTGTTTTGCTTTCTTATGCGCTCTATTATTTTGGCAAATATGTACTTTTTAAAAGAAAAGTTTCTGTAAAGAGCAAAATTTGGCAACAACGAAATGTATGAACTGATTTGCTCGAAGCATTAAATTGTATTTATCATGTAATTATGATGCCATACGAATTTATGAGCTATTTGCCTAGAAACACGTGATTGTCATCATGTGACTATGACGTCACATGAATTTAGCCCATTGTATTAAATGTAAAAACTTTTTCTATGTTTTATTTTCTAATTTTTGACAACTGTTATCTCACAGAAAGAATATGAATTTGAGAGTTCATGGTCGCGAACTTGTAGTTCTGTTTAGTCATGGGTTCGATTCCTGAAGCTATTAAATTACCCTGTGTGTAAAGTGGCTGATGCACGTTAAATCAAGTCCCTTATGTTCGATGTAGAAGTTAATAGAATTGGGTCTAACTTGTCCCTTAAACGAGGTTAAAAAGTATGAGATTCGTCGTTAATAGATCTCGTGTAGCTTCGACATGCGATGCAAATAAACAATCAATTATCTTAGGGAGAAACATTTTCCGATATTTTACCTAGTACAAAGGCAAATGTGAAACTAAACAGAAGCTGAAAAAGCTCCCTTTTAAACGCAACGCGTCTCATAAAAGGCACTTGCTATTTTAATACTTCAAACTGAAACGATGAATACAAGTTTGAATAACGATTATAAGGCAATTTCGACAATACATAACTGTTTCAAGCCTTCAGCAAGGCTGGAGCGAAATAATAAATGCGCAGGATGAATTATTGATGAATAATCTTCCCCCTTCTGTTTCGCATAACGAGCCTTGAAAATTCTATCAGCTGAATACTTTAATCATGAACAATTACCCTTGTCATTCTAAACTGGACAAATATTTATTCACCACACATTAGCTGTTTCAGTGTTCCAGTAACTAGAACTGGGATATCATAGAGCCAGTTAATTAGATTCCACTAGCAATAACATTGTCTGTAATTAAGCTAGCAACTTCAAAATAAATCAAACCCAATGGATGAGGATTCGCATCGGATAAATAATATCCAGTCATATATTACCAAAGGAAAATATTTGGTTTCATGTTTGTATTTTTTTTTTCTTTTGCAGATTTGTGATACATGTTCTGTTTTATTGTATTCGAGCTACATCATGGAATTTTGAACGCATTTCTGAGCAATAGGTCGATACTTTACGATAAAGATACGAGTGTTAAATTTTACACTTAAAGTGTAAATTATTCATGAATACAATAAATAACGAACTGTGGGTGTATTATTTTTATTTGCGTCTTGTTAAAGGAATGTATTTTATAAGTACGAGAGGATATCGTGTTGTGGTTTACTTATGATTATAAATTAATAGAGATACAAATTTAAATTTTATTTGCTTTTATTCAGACTTCTCTACATACTGAACTTCCTAAGTTACCCATTCCTCACGGTGTTTCTTAGCATTTTAATGCCGTCAATTTAGAACTCGACAGATTGCGTCAAATGTTATTGTTTCAACTATCGAATACCTTTTTTAAAAAAGTCTCCAATTCCGTTATGAGATTTTGAGTTTTGAAACTAAGCAAATGTCACTTGGGGAAAGTTCAGGAGAATACGGTGGATGTGATGAATTTCGAAGTTATGTTGCTATGATCTCAACATCAGCTCGAAATGGGTGAACCGAAGAGGTGTGGCAAGAAGAAACATGTCTTTCTTGATCATACTGCTCTTTTTACAATAAAAATATCAATACATTTGTTCAAAAGTATGCAGTACTAGGTCTAAACGTTCTCCAGGTATTGAGTTAAATTGATTATTTGACGAACGTAAAAACTAGCGTGACCTTATTTGAAGACTTTTGAATTTTTGCCATCGTGAGTAGAGAGGAAACAAATCATTGTGCTTCCCTTTTTCGCTTATTTCATGGATCTATCCCCCCAATGTGATCCAGATATCAAAGATTCATCCAAAAAATTCAACTTCTTGCTCCAAAAAATTCAACGTCTTTCTTAATAGATCCCGCCGTGTTTACTTCAAAAGAAAGAGTCAATAATCGTAAAGCCCAACAATGAAACAATATTTTTAAAAATAGATTTATTTATTCATTTGAAATTTTTTTCGTTTTGTATTTTAATTTATTCTTTTTATTTGTATTGTTATTCATTATTATATGATTTTATGTTTTATGCATACAGTTTTATATTGGTTTTAAAACTGGTTGTTACGTGTATAGTATATTGATGGAACAAACATTTTTTTTTCAAGGAACTTGAATATATAGTTAAAAAGGATATAAAATGTGTAAGAATTAGATTTTACTTTCAAATGAGACGTTAGTTGACATATCTTTGAAAATGATTAGACCTGTTTTAGCGATAATAGTTTTAATTTTGATGTCGACATTTTGCTTCAAGCAATATCAAGCAACTTTTTTGTTGTTGTTGTTACTTTAGTTTTGTTACAAAATACTAAGTTTGAAACAAACAGAAGTAAATTGTTCACATCTGATACACAATTTCACATTTGACATTTCACAGATTTTCTTTAACATTTTAAAATCTGTAGTTTCAATTGTAATAGTACTTGAAAATTACTATAATGATTCTTCGAACTATCATTTCCGCAACTGCAACTGCGCATTTTCAATTGATTACTTAATACAACAAACCACGCATAAAAGCATTTTTCTAAATGAAGAATTAGATTTTCATTTATTGAAGCGTAAATTTAAATTGAGGCGCTACTTAACGGGGGATACATTTCCAACTCCAAATAATTAGTGTTTATTCAAGTAAAAGGAAGTCATGTCAATTAAATTCGAAATGTTTGTCCCCATACTTAGTAGAAGTGGTCATTACATTTAGCGGTAATGAGATCTACCAAGTTAAGCAAATATATAGCCATTAATTTACTTTGAGCAGCTTGGGATATTTGTCAGACCTTCAGAAAGGAGTAACAAATGACACATTTAGCGTATTTTATTTATTCCAATCGTTTCTTGAGATATATGGATGACATCATTAAATTAGGTGAGTATCATTTCCGATCTCTTCTTGATTTAAATTGCACCTAGGCTTCATTCATTAAGCCTCTGCGAAGTAGTGAAGTGTGCGGAAGAACAACTCGAATAGACAAATAATGTACTCTTTTTTTATGGTATTAATTAGTTGATGCCGTATGTCGTTGTTAAGATGTAGTTCGTAAAATTGAAATACGAATTAATTCAGAGGAGATGGTTAATTAATACATTATGCCACTCATGTGCTTCTCTTACTTTATAGTTACTATTTATAACGATAGATTGTTAGTTCAATACCTCGGAAAATGTCATTAAAATGAGTTTGCCATGAATGCAATGAGGAAAATGCCAATGATAAAAATAATTCTGATTTAGTGAGGTAGGAAATTATTGTGCCAAATGTGTGAAGATCATATTTATTTTAAAATAATTTTTTCATTGAATCATTATTTTATGAAAATAAAAAATATTGTAGACGTTTCTAACTGTTTTACTGTAGACATTGCTAGTATTACATACCAGACACACAAACTAAAATTAGATTTTTCATGTTTCAAAATGTAAGTACTACCTATCATTATAACAAAGTCCCAGAGCTGAAGATAGTGACCCTAATGGCTTAGTGGTCACTGTCACGAGCTCGCAGTTGGCACGTAATGAGTTCGAGCACTTCATGCTACTGAAGACCCGCTATGTAGAGTGGCTGACGTACGTTTAATCTGTCGTGGTTCAATGTCCTTCCATCACCCTGATGTGATACTTTTGACAGGTGTTGTCTCGTCATGTGACCATGGTTAAAAATTATGACGTCTGTCGGCGATAGATCTTGTATGGTTTTATGGTGCAATGTTAATAAACACTCACTAAAGTGGAGAGAAAACCAATAAAGGTAGGGTTACAAATTTACTTCCATCCACATGTCAATTTCACCTAAGTCACTCTATGCGTAGTTATGGTAGTAATTTCCCTTTTCGATACATTCGCAGCAGATTCTTTCTGATTTACGTCATATTGTTAATGTTTTCTTATAATGACCTTTTAAACTACATAACTTTGATATGCACCAACAGCACAATTACATATGAAACACAATTTTATCTTATGTACCAAAGCAAAGCCACACTATTGTGGTGATCATAGCCATGAACTCGTGGTTGGTGTTGCTTTTGATATGTCAGGGTCCTGGTACCACTGAAGATTCATTGTGAAGGAAGAATGATTCACGTTAAACCTATTGAGGCTTAAAGACCCTACGATCGTGCAGTTTCAGTGGTACACACAAGCGGCGAGTGATTCGGACCGCCACCCCACCCCCTATTTTTCTTTATTGATGATAATTGTGTGTACATAGCACAACAAAAATTGTATTTCTTACTAACAATTTATTTTATGAATTAATGCTAATTATTAATTCAATATTTTTTGTACTGTTTTTTGTTCCCCAAATCGAAAAAATCAAAAGAATATATTTGGCAGCATATTGAGGTATGACACGAGAAAATTAGACTTTCAACCCTGTGCCTCCCATCTCTTGAAAAAGGTTTGTGTGTGCCACTGTGCAATTTGGATATTTGGAGTTTAAGATACCAGCTCGTGTTTCGCATTCAACACCTGACTATAACTAAAAACAAGCTATATATATATATAAAAAAATTAAATCAATTCCTACTTAGATCAACAAAGAAAATTTTATTTTAGCTACTTTTTATTAAATAGTTACAATTAATATAAATATGTATATATATAGGACAGAATCACAACATTAAGTGGTCATTAATTTGTATTCATTATCATTAGAGTATCGCATTGTTATCCAAAACAATCGTGTTTATAAATTTCCTTTCAACTGAATACTTTAACACGTGAGAAAAAAAAACCCTTTTCAAGTTTTGACACAAGTCGCCAAAAGGGTCGCTAAGTCGCCAAAAATGATGCCAACGTGGTTGTATTTGTAATTCTTTAAATAATTAGTTTTAATCAATTAATTTTTATTAATTATTTTTATAATATTTTATTGTCATCCAAAATAAACATGTATATAAAATTTCAGCTCAATTGAGCGCTCTAAAATGTATTTTATTAACGATTTAAAATTCCACCCAGATAAATAAATAAATATATAAATAAATATATAGAGATTGTGAGCTAATACTGTAGGAATTGAGTTACGAGATCCATTGTAAATGACATATGTGTTGCTTCATTATTACAAATCAATCAATTAGTGTCATAACAAGTATATAGGAATAATTACGTATAACGATAAACTCATTCTTTGAAACTATCGCACTTCGTTAATTCACACTGAGTAAAACATTATTTCTGTTGGGAAGAAAGTAATTAGCTCTTATCAAATTTTTCTAAAACAAAAACATTTCACTCAAGTCATTATATGAATGCTCAATAATTCCAAAAGCTTTTTGAATATTAATATTTTTTAAAAACTGTAATATGAAAGAAAGAATGGTTTTATGTTTATTTCAAATAAAATGCCTTAAAAGTTAAAATAACCCCTTAATACAAAAGTGGTGACATGGAGATGATATTTGAGGAAAGAAAAGGAATTTTGACATTTCTGGAACTTTTAAAAAGTCTAGTTCGATGACCTTGCGCTGTCTTTAATAAGAATGTAGATTTTAAAGCCTACGCTTTACATTTGACAGCAGCTTGAAACACTAGACGAAAATAATTTTTCAAACCAACTTTTAAACACAGATTTATTAATCAAAACTATCCTATTAAAACGCCACATAACACCTAATCAATTTTTACCACTTCCCCTTAAAATACGAGTATTTTCAGTGGGATACACAAGCGTGGCCTACAATTTTAAATTACCAGATGTATTTCCTCTCAGAAATAAGGTAATTCGATCATTTTATGCTGTACGTATAGCTTGAATGAGATCGCTCATTCTTTGACAAATAAGTTCTAGAAGGTAACGTCTTCCAGTACTATACAATTTCGTCGACGTTGAAAATTTATTCGTCGAGGTAGCTTTCTTCAACGCTTTCTTCGGTTCTTCTCGGACTTTTGCCATAATAGCACTTGTGCTTACGCCCACAGACATTATGAATAGTTGGTCCTTTTTTTAAAAACGACACAACCACCCACGGCTTCCTTTGAAATATTCATCAGATTCATTTTCATACCCTGTCAACGTTTGCTTGAATTTTGAGTCGACTTAAGAGGATTTGTTTTTGATTAATCCGCAAGCCAAAGTGAAAGAAATATTTCCATATTTAACATCAAAATACTTCTTTGCCTTATAGTTTTCTTAAAAGTAAAATTATATGCATCCCTTCTGTATTCCCTATATTTCTCTTTATATTTCGCAATGTTTGGAATCGAAAAATTCTTCATTTCTCTCTCTCTCTTTTGCTTACTTTTGCGTTGTTCAGCTATTCCCCTTTGATTTGAATTTTTCGTTGATTTTGGTGAGGGTTCGATGAACACAAATGCATCCATCCATGTATAATTTAAAATCCTTTGGCAAAACTTACACTTAACCTCTGAGTAGTTTTATGCCCCAAATCATTATATGGTAATTACAAATAAATTTCAAATAAATAAATAATGTATTTAAATATTTTAAATTTTTTTAATGAAAAAGATGGTACTGCATTTCTTTTTCAAGTGATTAAAGTATTATATCAAAGTGATCAATCAAGTATTATATCAAAATGATATTTGAAATCCGCAGTCTCAATTCGGGTTTTATGCTTTACTGATCTTTTTTTTAATTAAAAAACGCTGAAGATGTTCTTTTACAAAAAAATAAATAAATAATAATAAGTGGTTTGGAAAGGCTTCAGAAATTTTAGAACTATTACAGGCAACTCAGAAAAATTATCCTATGAGGGACCTCAAAAGTTTGGAAGGGACTTATTCTTGTAAGCCAATTTCAAACATTACATGGGAGCCCCTAGAAAAACGATGAGAAACCCCGGGGTCGGTGGACCACCGTTTAAGTACCACTGGAGTAAAGTATTATTTTGAACGTGATAAAGGACATACAAAAGAGAGTTGGAATTACAATTTAATTGCAATTTTTTCTCCGAATTTGTTGATTCATTCTTAGCTTTTTGAGAACTCAAAAATTTTTAAGAAATGTCTTCAACGATCGGGAAAAAATTTAACTCCTTGGAAATATTTCTCATTTTTTTCTCTCGCGTGCATTATGTCGCATTCAAATCGATGCACTAGTCTAAATTAGAGGAGAAGTGTAAAATTTCTACAGGATTAACATTACATTCACCCATTCGAAATGGCCGATAGAGGGGCGTCTTAAAAGAAAGCCACGTTTTTGGAACACTTTGAAAGTAGAAGGAGAAAAAAAGGACATTGATGCATTTCTTGAAAAAATCAATAAAATAATCCTTTTTAAGAAATAAAACTCTTTTGACTTGTAAAAATGCGTGAACTTTTAAAAGGGCGATTTCGGCCACGTTATTCTTGCGCGTGAATTAAGGAATGCAGGGGACATTAAAAAACATCTATTCAGGAGGGGCGTCTAATGCCCGTATAAGCAAGCCAAATTGTGTCTCATTATAAACTCATCGCTTACAACTTGTCAAGAAAATCTTTTCTCTTCTAAAATGTTACCTTATTAGAGAACCTCACCGAGAGAGAATTCTCAATTTTTGCTTTCGAAACTTTTCGGGAGAAATCGATGTGGTGCTGCTGAAAGGTCCCTCTATACATCTGTCTGAGCCATCGGTTTCATCCGTACTTATTCAGAAGATGGGAGCAAGTTTTAAGGTTCGGGAATTCTTCGACGACAGTATAAAAAGACCATTAGACTTCCAACCGTTGATATAGAAAGAATCCAGGCGCTGCATCTGGGAAAAGTGTATTTTTGTTCCCTGCAGTCCATTCGGAAGAGGTGAATATTCCATCTGTTTTGAATATGAAAAATAAAAGTATGACTGGGTTTATATGCACAGTAGAGCTTTCAAGGGAATGGTTTCTTAAACTCTGCAAATGTTGCAGACAACCTTTTTTTGAATGGAAAAGATGCGTTTTTGTAGTGATAGACGACCGTAAATATTTCTCTGTGGGGCCTTTTTTTACTCTCAAACTTATAGATTTCCCTTTTTACCGTTTAAAGCAAGCTGATAAGTCCTGGAAGTGGTTCGGTTTTATATTCGGATTCGATGAATATTTTTATTTTATTAGGGGAATCAATTTTTATGAAAGGAAGAAAAGTTATGCAAGGATATATATTCTACTTAAAAATCTCTTTCTCCTCTGTACGAGTAAACGTAGCTGAATAAATGTTACACAAACCAAATTATTTTTTCAATTTGAAATTCATTTATATTGTTATTGTAAGTAATATTTTGTACGCCGAATATGTTTTCTGTAAGCCTTTGTGACGGGCTCACGCGTCTTTACTTTAACATGTCCTTTGGGTTCTTTGAGCCAGTATTAATGGCAACTCTTTTCCAACCAAATCCAAGAAATGAAGTGTGAATGAAGGATGCAAATTAACAAGCTTTTAAATATCGGAACTTAGAGAAAGCGAGATGGCAATGTAGGGCAATTTGTGGCAGTTGATGGCAAGTAGGGAATTGTTAATATAGTTCATGGCTCAAGTTTGGAGACGGATGCGTGGAAGTGATTAGAAGTTATAAGTGATTGAATATACAGAGAACCAAGGTGCATACCAGTGCACACAAGTAAATACAAGATTGCCTTAAAGATATTATAGAGATTGAATCTCCTGACTGCAATAAGGTAGGATTGACTATTTAATATTTGAAACAGTGATTATATTAGAATTGAATTTAGGCGATTCTGTTATTGATAGTGGTCCGCGTCAGATTAAGTCGTTGTTATCTATATATATTGTATGTTGCGTATTTTTCCATCGTAGATTCTCTCGCGTTAATTATAATTAATTTAATTTGTTAAAGGTTTAAGTTGAATATCTTAATAAAGTCATATTAAGATAATGATTCCTTCTAGTTCTTTCGTTAATCCTACACATCTAGCTCACTCTGACACTCCGAGAGGTATTCTCCTGGAGGGGAGGGATATCACAACTTGTCTTTCATATTTTCTTGATAATTCTTTATATTTGAATAATATAAATTATCTAATATACTTTGTATCTCACACTAGGATTAAGAAACTTTTTTTAAATTAAATACAAAGTCATTTAAATCTCTGTTAATTCAAAATGAATTTTGTGAAAGAAACTTTTTAATGAAGCGAGCTTGATGAAATATTTGTATGTACATTCACGGAAATGCTAAAAAAGTGATATTTTATGCGTTTCGACGCCGCTTTTATAAATATACAGATATAGAGAGAGTGAAAACTCTTATATTTTAATTGTATCTAAGAACTTATGATTATACTATAATCATGGAGTGTTTGCAAAAATAAAAAAAAGTTGCAAGATAAAGAAGGATAGCAACCGTAATTTCATAAATTCGCTCTTTGTAATTTTGAAGCACAGTCAAATAAACGACACTTGATCTGACACCTCACTCTCTAAATTTCTACACCTCTCCAACGTGATAATTTTGAGACAAATTTAATGGGCATTAGTACGTCTCAAAATCCCAACATAGAACCTTTTTGCGATTTAAATTTTAAAAAATCCAGTATTAATAGAAGGATACAGGATTTTCAGAAATTATTTTAAAAAATTCAATATCTATATAACAATATGGGACTTTATCGAGAAAAGCCAATTCAAAACATTCTATAATAACAACCCAACGTGAGCGGAGAAGGGATTTTGTATGAAATTAAATTTAAAAGACTCCTCACTGTTATCCGAATGTTTGGGGAAGTTATTTTAAAACTCTCCCCTCCCCCCTATTCCTAAACCAATTTGAAATTTTATTGAAAGTTAATTTGAAAGATATCCTATTTTAATAGGACTTCACTGGGAAGTTAATTAAAAATATTCCGTAGTACTAAACCAATACAGGACCTTATTGAGTATTTAATTTAAACAAATACAAAAGTTATTTAGAGTGCAATTGTTCACACTCAGCAATTTAAAAAGGCAACATAAAAATTAAAGTTGTTCTTTTTATTTGGAATATATTAAAGAAATTTAATTTAAAACAGACATATTTCAGTTTCAGCATTTTATTTATTAGTGTTCATACTTGTCGAGAAAAAATAATTTCACTTTTTTTAATTAAAAACATCACTATTAATAATGATAAAATTATTTATTTTGTAAGTACTCCATGTGCAAGCTGATTATCGGAGAAACAAACAACTTTCTTATACGAAACATTTCGCATTAAAAGCAATGCAAGTGAATAAAAAAAACCCCAAGAAAATACGTTACAATCAAGTCCAATAACACAATCTGACGTTCTAGATTTTCGTTGTTGTTCCTCCTCCCCACAAGTGGTTGAAGTTGTTGGGAGAGTAAGTCATGCCCTACGAATTCCATTCGTAAAAACGATAAATTCCGCAGCAGAATAAAGAACAACAACAAAAAGGTTATTTACTTTTCTTCCAAGCCGTGTCTGGATTCTACCAGAAAACACAAAAGCGCATAGTAATTTATTCCGACTCATAAAGTGGATCCAGGGAAAGTAACGGAGCGCGCTTGACTCCCGGAAACTGGGAAAAAGGAAGTAGAAATATAAAAGGATCCGCAGGTATGGACAGAAGTGAAAACAAAAGTTGGTACATCTATGATTCCGGTCAATATACCACGCAACCTTGAGTAAATTGTACCGCGGGGTATCGTTCAGGTTAGACTCTAAGTTTACTGCCTTTAAGTCTACTTTCAACACGGCCTTAGCGATAACCGTGAAAAATGAGAGGTACCAAGGAAGCTGGGCTTAGCAAAAAAAACCTTTTGAAGTTTTGTTTAAAGCTCGGATCTACAGCGAATAAGAGAAGAATTATCTGAAGTTCCAGTTCGAAAAAAGAAGGAATGAGAAATGCGAAACTCTTTCAAGTACTTTTGGTAGAATAATAAATGCTGGGTGTTATTTTTTGTTGTTGTTGTTGTTTATAGGGGGCGTTATGGTTTCATACATATTCATCGGAATGCCTTTTTTCATTTTTTATTGGCCCATCATCTAAAAATCGTGAAGTTTTATGAGTTGGAAATAAGTATGAGCGATTTTTTTCCTTCGGAATATTTTAATTTTGCATGTATTGAAATAGATCTTGCGTTTTTGAAATGTATGCAAACAAAAGTGATGAAATACTGAGTTAGTGTTAAGTACAGATAAACGTTCACATTGAGGTTGAAAAATAGAAGAAATTTCGCTACAATATGGCTTAGAAAGAGTGGAAGTTTTACTACACACTCACAAACATACACAGGGCCACTATTCCATAGTGTACGTATATGTATTCACAAATACAAATCCATAGTTCTTTGTTATATTCTTTGTCAAGTCAGTTCTCTTTGGAGCAGTGATAACATTCACTTGTGCTAGGGGGAATACTTCCCGCAGTGACTGAGAATACGCTTTTCTCATTTCTTCAATCGAGTTTTTGCTTTTTGTTATCGTGTTTCCCATACCGATATAGAAAAATAGAAGACTGTTTTGTTTTATTTTCAAAAATTTGCTAATTTCAGAGTTGGAGACAGCCACAAATACATGCCTTATATTTTTAACAAGATAAATTATTTCTTGCTATTTTTACTATTCACATGTAGTCACAAACCGATTGAAAAATATTCAGACTTAGCAATGCCAAAAATGTAAAGAAAAAGCTTTACAAAAGGAAGGGACACTCACACACATTTTTCCTTCAAACGCTCTCTTCCAATTATATTAAGAGTCGATTAGGAATAAATTTGTCAGCATAAAATGATTTCTCGTTTATTTTTAATTTTAATTACTTAACTTGAGATCTAGATATTTTTAGTTTTTATTGGAAGTCCAAATTTATTTGTTGTTTATAAAATTTTCTTATTTGTATGAACTACGCAATAAGAAAGGATCAAAACATTACGCCATAAAAGGCTGTTTTTCTCTTAATAGAACCAAATCTCAATATTTGTATTAAAATGATGATGTATAGTGTTTGAATACTATTAATTGAATGGACCGCAATGAATTTCTTTTAGAAAATCCAAATGTTTTAGTTTTAAATCAATCCATTTATTGATGGGACTTCCGACATGCAGTCTTTCGACAAACTGAAATATTTTTACAACAAGCATTATACCTGAGACAAAACATTGCTGGGGCAATATTACGCGTTGCCATTATTAGCTTATAGTTTATAAAAGTTATTTTAAAGTTGACATCGCCAAGCTATGAGGCCAACACGCCAAAAAAATATGTCTACAGTGGCATTAGCACACATTATTGAAAGTTATAAAATCCAACATATAAGCGATCTAAAATCAAATATTGCTTGCTTAAGTTTCGAAAAGAATTTTCACAACTATTCAGAAATAACATCACAACTATTACTTATAACGCAGTAACTAGGCTCCTTTAAAACGACCCACTGGAGGAAATCGCGACACTACTACAACGCGACTAGTTTAAAAACCACAAAAAAATCTGTCTTACGTTATCGATTAAATTGCTGAATTTCTTACTAAAAGCTTTGAAAAGAGACGAATTTATGCTTAGTTTTTCTATCATTACATTCTTATATATAATAACCATATATATAATATAATTACCTTCTAATATAACCCTTCCTTTCTACAGTAGGAGAAAAAATTAAGATTATACAATGAAACTATTTAATCTATGAGAAAAAAAATTTACTTTATCAAATTGAAAAAGAAAAGAAAAAGTTTTCAAAATACACATAAAAAGTATTTTTAATGACAAAAATAAAATACATTTAGAAAGAAATCCCAGCGCAAAAAAAAAAAAAAAAAAAAAAAAAAAAATTGAAAGAGAATATTTCTTAATCTTTTTCATTTTAGAGATAAAAATGTTTAGGGATATTCAACGGGAAAGCAATTTTTAAAAAACTGGAAAAATATATGCAAGCAAAAAGGATTAAAACTTTATTACTTAAAAAACATTTTATATATATTATTGACGGTAACCCGAGTAAATTTCTTTCTAAAAATTGTTTGTGAATATGTAGCATTTAAAATGTAAGATGTTTTATTATTTAAGCAATTTACAAAAACATGCATCTATGCGTGGCTGAATACAACATATTATTATATAAACATTGAATAAATAAAAATATTAGAAAAAGAGCTGAATAACAAAAAAGGAATTATTATTGAGAATAATTCAGGAAAAGAGTTTTTAGTCATTATTATAAAAATGGAGGGCCATTTACAGGCTATATTTAAAAAGCATAATAATCGACCATATTTTTATGCAATATAAATTATTTATATTAAAACAAAACATTAAATAAAGGAATGCTTAGCGTCAATTTGAGTCAAAAGTGAGAGGGGGTGAAAAGATAAAAGAAAAAGTTCGCAGTGTCTTTTCGAATAATATTTTAACCCCGTCACCCAAGGAAGGTAATTTCTTTTACCTTTCCTTATAAAAAAAATCCACCACATGTGACTGAAGCATGATGGAAAGTCCTTCGGAAATAATTAGCATAATGACTTAAAATTATAATACCTTACGGACAATTTAATCAAAAGATCTCCTGTTGTTTCTTAGGCGACATTATCCTCTAAAGTTTTCTTAATTTACCAAAACTACCCCTCGTTTTTTTCCCCTTCCCTTCCCTTCTCGCGGACATCACTAGAGAGTCTGACGCAAAAAAACTGCTCCAAAATGTATTTTTTGAAACTTTCTTCTTACCTTAAGGATCTTTCTCCCCCAGCCTTTCAGATTTTTTTTTTTTTTTTCATTCTTGTAACTTTGATCATTATTGATAGGCTTAAAAAAAGTATCGAGCTATTGTTCGCTTTCATGTATGGACTTTTTTCCCCCACTACTTTCGTTTTCTCTTTTTTTTTATTTCCTCCTACTTTTCCCCCTTTTTACCTTCCAACTTTTCTGTGTATCAAAGTAATTAATTCTTCGTTGGAGGAAATTTTCTGGGGGAAAAAAACTAAAAGAATAGCGAATGTTTAACGTGGCTGGTCTATTTCAAAGTAGTCAAAGTTATTTTCTTTATTCACAGAAAGCAAAAATGAATATCTTAGCCCGTATTAACATGAATCATTAATTTTTTAAAGTACTTTAATTATACAAAATTTACCCTGAATTTTACTTGTTAGATATCCCTTTTACCTTTTTTTTAATATTTATTACAGTACCAGTTGCTTTAACGGCATTCAGTATTATATACTTTGTGAGCAATAATTAAACATGTATGGTTTACTTTAAAAAATAAAAGAAAAATTTTTTATTTTTAATATGCTATAAAAAGTGGGGAAAAAATTCACAGAGCTTTAATTATTTTAATAAAGTACTAGAATTCTTAAACACCGAAAAATGATTTAAATTGTTCTCTTTCCTTAAAAAATTCTATTTCTAACCATTTATATATATGCAAGTGTAGTTTTTATTATTGTTTAACATTAGTTTCCAATTATTATTACATTTCTTTCTTTTTAACCCATTGTTTTTTAAGTTCTTTATAAACCATTTGGATAATGTATTCTGTCATAATAATGAAATTCTTCAGGTGTAGTTTTGAATTGATTTTATCTTCAAAATAAATAACCTCTATGAGTTTAAAAATTTTATAAAAAAAAAATCCAAACAATTTTTTTATTGAACTCCTCTCTTTAGTATCTCCTCTTCCTTTTTTTTTAATGACGGGAATGAGTTTTATGTCCTATAAAATATCTAAGCCAGTGATTCTCAACCACTGAGCTGCCAATTTTTTTTTTAAATTATTAATTATACTTAGAGAAAAAAATTAAAATCCGGAGCCGAATTATTTTCAGCTATTTTATATATATATATATATAAACTAAGATTATTAGTGGGGTATATTTAACTTATTCTTTCCTGGATAGAGTGAAATGTATTAAAGATAAGTAAAATGATTTTAAACTTGTTCCACAGTTAGTATGCCGCCGAATTTTGATATTATTAAGAGGATACCGTAACAAAAACAAAAAAAATGTTGAGATTCACCGATCCAAGCTAAAAAAAAAACTACACTATATCTCTTTATTTCTTGTTTCTTGTTCGTTACTTCGTACTTAAACAAAAGGAAGCGTATGATTGGTAGCGTAACCGGTTTAAGTGAATCATATTGGTGAAGTTATCAACGAATACTAGCTCTAGTTAAAGAAAACACGCCCAGCACAGAATGAGTGACCTATACAAGTTCGCTATAAGGATCCGCCCAAACTTTTAGCCAGTAACCGATATTGATATTAGTAATACTCCGAACGTTAATTGTTATTTCATGGGAATTTTAGGAATTTTTCTCTGTTTTACCGAATGAAAAGTAATTCAGCGAATAAATGTGTTAACACTTCAATGGAAGGGTTCTCTAATTTATCCCTTCTAAAGAAAAAAAAAAACTTCTGTTATATCAGAAGCATTTTCTTGTTTGTTCAGCTCATGAGTTGACTAATATAACTTAGTCCTCAAATGTGTGAATGCCCCTATTCAATTACATTTATCTGATATCACAATCATGCGATAGAAATGGTAACAAAATAAATCCCCTCTTTAGCTAATAACTCTTATGTTAAAAGAACAGTTATAATTTAACTATAACGCTATCGTACGTTATTTAAACGTTAAATGTTATTAATGTTTTTTTTTTTTTGCATAACTGTAGTACAATTTCGAAAAATGCCTGCTGGTAAATTTCGAACAATGAAGATATTTTGCATAGGTATTCGACCGTTTAAGCATTTTTTGTTTTGTTTTATTAATAATCTTGAATTTTTTGTTTTTATTATAATTTTTCCCCCAAAATGTGAAATGTATGATTTTAAATAAAAAATTAAAATTCTTTCAAAATATTATTCCTTATGTAGAAAGTGGGGAAAAATACAACTGTTTTAATTTATGCGTTAGAAGAAAAGCTAAACTGCATAAATAAAAAAAAAAATAAATCACATTATTTTAATGAAAGTAGTTACATGAATATTAAAACAAACGGAATCAATTATATCACAAATTAATTTGTTAAACATGAACTCATTTATAAACTTTCTTTTTATTTAACTACTTAAAAGCTGAATATTGCTAATCTCGTTTAATTTATGTGCATAATAAAATGAGTAAATTAAGTCAAAAGTTTAAAGGGGGGAGGAGTTGCTCCCTTTTTATATCTGATAATTAAATATTCTAAATAAGGATAAAAATTGTATTCAAGTTTACAATTATACCGGGAATTTTTATGTTTTCTAACGCAAATAATAAAGTGCATTCTACGAAAAGAATAATTATTCTGCATTATAAATATTTATTATTCTAAGAAACTCGAATATACATATCAGCAATTAAAATCGTAAATGTGGCAATTTTATCCATTTAATGGATGTAATTATGTTTTTTAACATACGTAAATTCTATTTTCTTCATCCCTTACACACTATAATACATAGCAAGCGTTAAGTTTTTAAATTTTATTTGAAATGTCTTTAAAACTTAACAAATGTTGTGATAAAGGGAATACGAAATCTCAAAAAAAAATAAATAAATAATAATAATATATACTTTTTTTAGTTTTAACATGCTGATTTCCTACTTATTAATTATTCATGTAATGAATTTCTCTTTTAATCGTGCTATTATTTCTGATTGTATTGGATTTAAATATTTTATGATACTCATTTTGTATATTTATTCAACTTTTAATATTTATTTTTATTTACGATTATACAGTGAGAATCTTATGGATATTTTTTTAAATTCTTTTTTATCATCCATTCAAAACACCAATAACAAATTTAGCATTTTCTTTTTCGTCTTTTCCTGATATTTTTTCTATTCAATATTTTTACATATTCTCTTATAAAAATTATTATTTTTATTTTGTAAAAAGTTTTTTTTAAAAAAAAAAAAAATGAAAAGCCGCTTGCTTTTTCTAAATCTAGACAATCGTTTTTTAAAAAAGGAATTTGAGTTCCGTGCAGTTTATTCTGACAAACATATCTAACTAAGCAAATATTTTTTTTTTTTTAAACTTCTGTTTTATTAAATAAAGATGTGTCGTAGAAAAAAAAAGAGTGAGTGGAAATGTTATTAATGAAAGGAATATACTCCTGCTGAACTTCTAAACATATCAGAATATATTATTGAAATTATATAAATTTAATTTTTGTTGTATATATTATTTCTTCTATTTTTAAAACTGTAAATTTTTTATTTCACGGTTAGATTCACATCATAATCATTGCATGTAAATATCTTTTTAGTATGTAAATTTTTAATATGAGTGTGTAAAAAGCCTTTAAGAGGACTTGGTACCCTTTGAGCAAACTTCTTTATTTACGTATTTAAAAATTATATTTTAGCATTTTATACAAAGTTTCTATTCAAGAAAATGATACCATTTTTAAAATGTTCATATATTATTCACACAATTTTAAAAATTTAAATTTTTTGAAGAAAATTGGGAAAACTTTAAAATCCTACTCCTTTTGTAAAAATTAATTTTTTGACCTGAAATTTTTTTATAATATTCTTATGAATGTTCTAAACAACTTAAGGGATCGATTTTAGAATAACTTCATTCGTTTTCGAGAAAAAAAAGGAAATGTTGATATACAGGCTAAAAATCAATGAAAAAGCCAACAGGTCTTACATTGTATTTTTTTTTAACTATTCAGTTTATAGCAAAACGGATCCGTAACTTTATTACATGCTTTATTTTTAACACGTAGGAAAAAAATGGAAGTGATTGGTAAATAATTGTCGAAGGAGTAGCATTTTGAATGCACTAAGGTTTCGAAAAACACAAACTGAGAAAAACCAGTTTAAAGTTTATAATTCTGAAAAAATAATTATTATAAGCTTAATTAAACTTAAAATACCGCTTTAAGATATTAGTTATACTTTTTTCTTTAAAATAATTGCATTTTCACATTGTTTCAACCCACACATTTTTATAAATGATCAACTTTTAGAGATTACTAATTGCACAAGAAAATTCAAGAAAAACGTTACAAAATATTTTTTTTCTGTCACGACAGAAATTGTAGCTATTTTCTTCTTATAATATTAAAGTATTACATTTGTATGAAAAATATATCAGGAATAAGAACTGAAATTATAAAATTATTAATATAAAATGCCTTAATTTAAAAATTTTACATGCACACATTTCACAAAGAAAAAGAAATGATTGAATGTATTGCCTCGGAAATATTCTGCTTTATATATTGCACATTCTTTTTTCAATGTTATTATTTCTCTTTATAAATTAGATGTTTTTATCAAAACGCTTGTTTTAGCTTTTTTTTCTAAAAAGGGGGCGTTCCTGAATTGCCTAATTTGTTTTCAAATGAAGTTTTATTCAACTTCTAACTTTTCGATATGCACAAGTGATATATCAATCGAAAGATAATAATGCAAAGAATAAGATTAAATGAAAATAAAAAAAAAACGACAGGTCTGTGATTTTTGGGGTACCAAGTCCTCTTAAAAGCTATTAGCACAGATTTATACGTTTTAACAAATTATTTCAATACTTTTGTCGCTCTAAAGTCCTACTCTTTCCCCGGTTTCTCTTTTAAATTTTTAGTTTTCCTCTGTATTTTGTGTCGCTCTTTGTTTTATGTTCTGTATTCTTTTCTCTTTGTTTCATTTTAAGTATGAAATAATGTTTGACTCAATTCATGGATCTTCTCTCATCTTCAATTTCACTACAGTGAAAATAACTGTGTACTATTATTAGGGAATTAAAAGAAACAGCAACGAATAATTTTATTTATTATTGTGTCATATGCAAATTGGATACGTAATCTCAAAAATCCGACAGCTATTTAAATGAGAACATAGTGAACTATTAAGTTACGCATGTCTATATCTAATTTGTTCTATTGTTCATAGTACAAAATTTATTCCATAAATTTTTTACTTTATATTTTTTTTAAAAAAAGGGGAGAGGTTAATAATAGATATTTTTTTTCAAATTTTAACGCAGAATATTAGAAAAAAGATGTATGAGTATCAACACGCCAATTTTAAATGAAAATGAAAATATTTTTCTGAAAATATGTTTTCAGTTTAGTTGTCTTTTATTACCTTTGGAGAAGACAACCTTGCAGGAAAAATTTAGAAACAATTTAACGTTCCATTATACGAATCGAAATTTAGAAGTTCGAACATAGATTTCTACTTAACCCCTGAACAGTCCATAAAAAATTAAAATTTACACAACTCCCTCCTTAGTAACACCGTCACTTTACCATGGTTCAAAATTACGTGGTCCGTCGCCAAAAGTCCTCGTGTAGCTGAACAGTGTGACGTTAATATTCAATCAATCAATCAATCAATCAACCTTAGTAACACCATTATTTCTATATGGTACAGAAAGAAAAACTATTCGAGCAGAGATGAATGGTACATTAAAATATGTTGCAATTTATAAGATCGTGTCTTCAGACTCTTTAAAATTACTGTTGAAAAATTTTCAAATATGAAGAAAACAAGCTAAATGATATCCTTTTTTCAACATTAAACTAACGTCAGCCGTAAGAACTTTGTATAATGTCTTTTATATCTTTTAGAATAATAATCTTTTATATATTTTTTTTCTTCATAGATATCCTTCTTACCTAAAACGGATATCAGTGAAATGTAGATGGAAATTCGTCGGTATATGTCGTTGCACATTGGAAACTAAACCAGGGATGACCAATGTGGGACCCGGTGGGCCTTGAATAATGTTGCGGAGTTATTGCAACTTTACAAAATATAATTATTTTGTGCAATACTTTAATAATCATTTCTGTTCACTCCAATAAATGTTTGTTATGGGCCTAAATCTAATATAAGGATATATATTTTTACATGCGGCTCCCGGGATTATGATGCTATCTCTGAAGTGACCCGTAAGGTCATTTGGATTGGTCGCCCTTGTTCTAAACCAAAAACAAATAGTTTAAAACCATGTATCGTGCATGATATAGAAATTTATTTATTACATATTATTTATGGTTCCTTCTTTTATTTCTTTTAAGCTCAAGTGGGTTTCTTCTCATTACAGGCAAACCCCGACCAGCGGTCACCTGGTGGCGAGATTACGCCCTCTTGGACGACACCTACACCTTCGTCACCGGGGATAACTCCGTGAGAAATGAGCTTGAAATTGAAGAACTGAGGCGGAATGACCTGCTGGCAGTTCTACAGTGCCAAGCGTCTAATAACAACATCACCGTACCAGCCTCGGTTTCTATTACTCTGGACGTCAATCGTAAGTTGGCATTCTTTTATTACATGGGTAGGGGCTTTATATCACGCGAAAGTCCTTTCGTTTCTGTTAGAGAACATTCAAAATGGTTGATATTCGTATAGGTTTTATAAAACCCCGAAATTCAGAAAAACTCTCGTATCGTCACTGAGATTATTTATGAAAGAGTCTAAAAAATAATGTGTTTCTTCTGAAACAAAACATTGCCAAAAAAACAAACCATAGAAAAATTTTCAAGATTGTTTTAGCATCAACCATTACCAGCATACGACTATTGTTTAAAAAAAATGCCATCCACATTTTTGCATTTGCAAAGAAATTTTTCTTTAAAAAGTATATATTTGCCAAGAATAATAACACAGGTAGGTAAACAAAATGCACGTGATTTAAAAGTATACGTATAAAATTATTTTGATTAATATTCAAAAACTTTTTGAAAAATCTTAATATTCAAATATTTCTATTTAATTAACATATTTGAAATTTTATTGTAAAAGTTTAGTGTGAGTTTTGAATTCAATGAAAAACACGTGATTGCATTCATCTTGTGACCCAGTGCCAATGTAAGGTAATTTCGAGCCCTGGACGCAGAAGATCTACGGGCCCCCTTGACACTGGCGGATTAAATTAACTATAAAACCTGGTTACGTCCAACTTATCCGGACCCTTCCAGTTTCCGGAACCCTCGGTGCCCTCCCCAAGATTTCAGTGGATAACCCGACATTGCTGAGATCACGAATAGAGCCCATTGGTCATCATCTCATCAGTTAATCGCTTTCCACTTTTGCTTATGTCATAATGCAGGCCTGCTTTCACCAACAATAAAAAGTTAATCTTAAAAATGTATCAAACCAATGAAAAATTACTTTTTAATGTTTCATCCGATTATAGTATTATATATATATATATATATATATATATATATATATATATATATATATATATGTAACATGAATGACTACAGTTGTTCCCTGCAAAGTTTTGTATATAGCAATGAAAGTCATTGTGGTACAAAATCAAAAAATGGGGTGCCAACTCAGTTGTCGGTCTTGTCATCACATCGTATTTGTGGTTGTTTATGACTATTGCATTTTCATGCCACGTAACTAGATATGTTGTCGATGCAATTAGGATATCAAATTCCTCTTTAACAATAGAATATTTGTACCTTGTGTTCATTAATTAAACTTTTCATTGCTTACTTTTCCAGAATATTTTAAACTTAAATAAATACAATATCATCAACCCATGGGAAACACACAAACATTGCACCGAGGATAAAGGTTAAAATCTTGACTTAAATCTACTCCAGTTAGCAACGAAATATAAAACTGGGTAAATATTTCAACAAATTTGTGCTTAACAAATGCAAAGTTTATGTGACTTTCAAGAATTACCGATAATAAAAAATATTTACAAAAATACCGTTTATAATAATAATAATGCATCTTGCGCAATCTGGTGGCGAGGTTTGTTGGGTAAGGGGATTTGGAGGGATCTTCTAATGAATGATTTGCAGCTGTGGTTTCATGAGCTTTTAAAAGTATTAAAATCATTAAATATTGTCACAAGGAAAATGCTCTATGCGGTACCATAAAGAAGTAAAAGATTATAAATTGAAAATGTTCAATAAATTGTTCATTTTATTAACGTAATATAAAAAATGGCTACCATTTTTACATTATCGTAACAACCTTAATCAACACAATAACAACAAAAATCCCATAGTTGATTTGTTCAAGTACAGTGGTGGACAAAATTGTAGATACTTTTTTAAATTGTTATGTTTTTTAAGTTTGTATGCTTATAGAAAATTTAACGTTGCACAAAATGCTAAGTATTTCATGTCATTTAAAGAGCATTTAATACTAAATTCAATATTAAAAAAAGACAATTCAAATATTTACAACGCAAAAAAGGTTATGCTATGAAAACTGTCGATATACATTGGATACTGATGACAGCAGTAAGTGATCAGATCTTAGTGAGGTTACGTTTATTCTTTATTACAGCTTCAAATCGATGTTTCATTGAGCTGAAAATAGTTTGAAGCACTTCCTTTGTTATTACATGATGCCAGGAAACAATTATATCCTCAATTAGCTCATTTTGATTTGATGTGTACCTCATTCGGACAAGAGTTTTCATACGGTGCGACAAGTTTTCGATAGGATCGAGGTCAGGACTGTTTTCTTAGAACGGTACCAGTCCTTCAATTACTTTACTGTGTGGCAAGGAGTAGATTCTTGCTGAAAAGTAAATAAACCATTGTTGGTAAATAGATATCTGATGGAAGGCAAATGTTTGGATTCTAGAATGGCGTCAATGTATTTTATGACATTCAGTGTTCCATCGATGATACGGCGGCGATCAATACCATCTGCTGTTATGCATGACAAAGTAATAAAACTATGTGGATACTTCACAGTTGCCTGGATGCAGTCAGGGTGCAGCGTTTCTGGTTTTTGCGGCTTACATATTTTAGGCTATCATTACTGGAAAACGATATTTTAGTTTCCTCCCTCCATATAACTTCTGAAAAATAATTCTTTGACTAAATAATGTGCTCCATTGCCCACTGTAGTCCCTTTTAGTGCTGAAGTAAATTGAGATAGGGTTTTTACCTTGGAATTCTACTTGTTAGTCTTACATCTGCTAATCTACTACTGGTTGTTTTTTTACTGACAGAAACACCATCATCACTCAGATCATTTCTGATGGATGTTCATAAAATTTTTTTTATCTCTGTAAAACATAGTATTCTTCTTCTTCTGTCATCAACAGATATGGTGCATCCTTTTTGGCCTTTTCCTGACTTTTTTTCTATTGAATTTGTCTCCTGACATCTTAAACAAAACGTTCAGTCTGCAAATGTTGTCACTGAACTACCCAGCTATTATGTAATTTTAACAAAGGAAATACCACTTTCTCGTCACACATGAGTCCAATCTACTCTTTTATTTGATGTCATTGCTTTTTGACTAAATATCATTGTTATCCTGTCCAGGGAACAGTCTTGACCTCAATACTATTGAAAACTTGCGGCACCGTTTGAAAACTCTTGTCCGAATGAGATATCCATAAAATAAAAAAGAACTAATTGAGAATATAATTGTTTCCTGACATCATGTAATAACTATTTTCAGCTCAATGAAACATCAATTTGAAGCTGTAATAAAGAATAAATGCAGCCTCACTAAGCTCTGATAACTGACTGCTATCATCAATATCCAATTGATATCGACAGTTATCGCAGCATAACACTTTTTGCTTTGCAAATATTTGAATTTTCTTTTTTATATTGAATTTATTATTAAATGCTCTTTAGAATGATATAAAACACTTTGCACTTTGTGCAACGTAAAATTTTCTATAAGCATACAACTTAAAAAGCATAACAATTTAAAAAAGTGCCCACGATTTTGGCCACCACTGTGTGTAGGGGGATTTACTACTAGATCGACAAACTTGCAGAGTGGGTAGGAGATACAGAGGCGACTCTGAACCATATTAGGAATTCAGGGTTGCAAATGCCATAGTTGCTAGCTATGGTGCAAAGAAGCAGAGAAAACTAACAGAAACAGCAACACATTGATTGGACAGAAAACAGTTGATTCAAAGGTTGTACTCTAACAGGTGCTCGAATCTGCAACCATTAGTCGTCTGGAAGGCCTACCAGCAACGCTTCAAGGAATTCCTTGCCTTCTGGAAGACTCCTGGCATTCATCTCGGCAGTTACACAATTTCGAGTGATGAGATCTTCAATTGCAGGAACGGACATCTAGTACACCAAACTTTTCATGTGACCAGGAATTAGACTCACGTCACCTTCTGTTCACACTTGCAAAGGTCGTGGGATGTGGAACATGCCTGTTTAGGTACGGTTCCTGGTACAACCACCGAGTGGCGTGCTCATTACAACTGGCAGCTCCATAGAAGATCAGCACATCGACTAGTTCGTTTGAATACGAGTTCATCCTACTACCTCGGTAAACGGATCACAATTGACGTACAGAGCCATCTACCGCAAAATTGCCCCAGGACTCTTCCTGAACGTAAGGAATTCCATGCAGTTCTACTTTCAGTCTTGCCAGACGACTTCTGGTCGTAATTTCGAACATCTATTGTAGTAGATAGAACCTTTCAATAAATGATTTTCAGTCCCTTTAATATTTTGCCTTTTTCTCTGCCTTTTTGCACCATATCTTGCTACTACAGCACTTGTGCCCTTACATTCCTATGTGATTTTGAGTGGTCTCGGTACCTTCTACACAACTTGCAAGTTTGTAGGTCTGTGTGGTAGTAAATCTCTGTATATTCCTTTTTTCTGTTTCTTCGTAGGATATATATCAAACCATTATCTTTACGGTTGAGTGAGGTTTATAAACATTTCACTTAAAGCAAAACGAGGTCTATTGGTGAGGGACCTCGTAGTTTTGAGCCGTGGCCAAGTGACTAGGTTGACACCTGAGTCGGCACCTCACTCATAATTTCCACATTCCACCTTCTTGAGGAAATTGAACTACGACAGGTTTAATACGTATCAGCTCCTCTACACTGAGTCTTCAGTGATATCACGACTCGACATCGTCGGCCACGAGTTCTAGGCTACTACAGTCTTGTTAAAGGAAAAGAAGCAGCAAAGATAATGCGATGCTGGGCAATTGTATCCCCGAGAGTACCGGAGGAGTCATGTGTATGACAGAAATGAGAGAGGAGCGTATGAGGTAGAGTCAGAGAGTAGAGTATGGGAGGTTATATGAGGTGTGAGTAGTTTAGTTATGTATAAGGCGCGAGGTAGATAGTAGTTGTAAAATAAAACTGTTATATGTTATCAAAGAGTGGCATTCGATTTTAGATGGTGTCGTCATCATATGCTGTTTTGGTACATGAATGTTTGAGTGGGTTTAAACTCCACTTCGACACCAGCGGGATACCATTGCGCAACACCACTGTTCAAACAGCGCCATCTATTATCTTAATATAAAGAATGAATGGTCAATTTGAGTCTTCAAATAAGATTCTCAGGTGAAATGCTTTCACGCTGGACAGAGAGATACCATTCAGTAATGTATTATTCAGCAAGTGCTTAGAATAATCTCAATACTCTGCGTTCTTTAGATTTAAAGATTGGAATTTTTTGAAATGAAAAAATATCAGTGTATCTCTCATTTTAGCTCCTTATATTTCAAAATACTCATGAAAAAAGAAAATATTCCACAAAAATGAATGTGTCAATATGTTGAATACAATCATTTCTCTAAAATGATTTGAATAATGGTAATATGCTATTCAAATTACACTTTCTGTCAGAAGTCTAATCCTAATGCTATCTAATTAAAATTCAGAATTTGTTAAGGATTAAATTCGGAAATTTCTTAAGTAATGATAATCTATCATAACATATATTCAGTGTGCGTAATATAATTCATTATATAATAGGACTAAAAGTATTAAATCAATAAATAATTATGGAATCTGAGTATACACATCAAATACTTTAAAGTATGATGGATTGGTATATAACTATAAATTTGTGTATGATGGATTGCTTTAAAGAATCATAGAATATAAATGTGATTCGTAATGAGGAAGCATTAGATTTCACATATTGACTTAAATTAGAACTAAAATGAACCAAAAAATATTTATAACGAAAGTATTAAAGTTATATTTAAAAAAATGTTAAAGAAAAATCAATATTTTTAAATAAATACACATTAAATTAATTTCAAAAAAATAAAATCACCACATTTAAATCATTTTGATTTGGATATTAAATTTAATCAAACATAAGAAAAACTTTAATTTTCATTGTACCTGTCAAGCAATTTAATAATATTTTCAGCAAATGTATAAGTTCTTTAAGAATTATATAATTTTTCACAAAACGTATTCTAATTCATTAGTTTTTATCATGTGAAAAATTTCATTTTTTAATAATTTAGTATACTTTTTTTCTTTTCAAAAACTCCGTTTGTTATATTTCAGCTTTAATGAAACCGTGTTCCTAACATTTTAGTTAGGTATATTTGAATATTTATTTTAATATGATCTCAATTTAATTTTTAATTTTTACTTCCTCATTTATTTTGTAATACATATACTATTTTCATTTATTAAATTCTTTAAAGCTAGTCAAGATTTTAAATAAAAATTAAATATTTTCCAGATTCCAATGACATTTTCTTCGTCTTGAAACAATGTTTCTTTTTCCTGTGGTAACAATAAAAATACATTTAATTTGGTAACTAATTAAGCATTTACAACAATAAATTCAAAATAATCGCATCTTCATTCTTCAAAAAGAATCCTAATGTTTCAACATTCCTATTTATCTATCTAATCTAGTGCTGAGGGAAGTTTTTCATCTTAAAGGATCCAATGTTTGTATTTGAATATTATTTCTCTACAAAAATATAGATAAAATTGGTAACATTAAAAAAAAAAACTAGCATATTATTAACAATTCTAAAAGTTATAATTAAATAAAATAATAAACAAGATAGTACTATAGAATAGGTCGATTCCTAAAGAAGTATACACTTTCCAAATGCTGTAAAACACTAACTATTGAAGAAATGCATCACCTCAGTGAACTGTGAGGTAGATGCACTCTTTAAGTTTGATTTTCGCCCCTGACGTAAAATACGTTGGCAATAGCGAGTGTGTCATGCGACTAGTAGTCAGTCAAAATGGCGTCTGCAGTGGAAAAGACTTTTTGTAATCTTGAATTTTGCAAGGAGACCCGATATTAACTTTTTTTGGATATGTTAACTCTTTGGTTATTGCCACAGTTACAGGACGACATTGCAACTACATTCTCCAATTGGATGGTGTATTACTAATGGTTGGTCAACGTGCGAGACTAACTCAGTGAACTACTCTCTCATTAATGGATTGGACGAGCCCCTGAAGGCTACAACGTGCTACTTACCTAATGATCACCCAGAGGTCCTCACTAAACATTTTGCGATTAGTTCCTGGAGGGGAGGAGGTAATTAAAGGACAAGGTATTCATCCCTTCTTTTTTCCCTTCGTCCTGAGATGAAGCAGCTTCTCACAACCACCATCGATGGACTTGATTCAGATTCCTGAAATGGATCTAATGGACACCTAACGGATTACCGGCTCAATGTATGTCTTAGGATTCACACATAGAACATCTGTGACTGCCTGTAACAAAACGTAAACATAATCCCATACATAAGGTACCGATACATAATACTTACAGGTAACGCATATCATTCATCGTTCTTGATTTATTCTGCATTGGACCTGTATACTTCTTTTTGATTCACTCTGTATTATACAGAGTGTATCAGAACTGTGTGTGTGGTTATAAACTTCCAGAACAAATCGAATAAACCAAAAAGGTGAAAAATCCCATAGCAATGTATGGTTGGAAATGTTTTCATGACGCGTTAGTGACGACACAAAACACAAGAAAGACAGGACATGAATAACATGAGAAAACATGTTTATTATCCTTAGTACAGCAAAAAAACTGAGAAAAATAGCACAATAAAGATACAACGATCGTCATCAAAGTAGGCGTTCAAAATTATGATCCCGGGCTGTGATGTAGGTTGCCCATCTCCGACTTATTGAATCCCGACATGACTGACGATAGCCTGCATATTAGCACCGGAATCGTTCCGCACCAGATCCAGCACAGTCTCTTCGTTGTTCAGCTCTTTTACCCTTTGCTCACGTTTCTGTGTGTCCATGATGTAGGATCCGCTGTCGAAATCTCTGGTGCAAGCATGCTAAGAAAGCATGCGGGGGAATTTGCCTCCTGGGATAACGGTGGACAGCTCACCCTTTGCATTCAATAGCTGTGTATTCCGGATACATACCACCGAGCTCAAAGCTCGTGTAACATTCCATACTGAAACCACTCAGTCGGCAAGCGAAATGCAGCTTCATATCGACTGCGATTACAAAAACTGCGTGTGCGTATACAGTGTCATCTGATGTTTTGGTATACGTAGCGCCATCTATTACGAACACCAGTAAAAAGCTTTCCAACACTTTTGCTGTTCTGCGAAAAATAAACATGTTTTCTTTTATTCGTGTCCTTTTCTTGTATTTTGTGTCATCACTACCACGCTGGAAAACATTTCAAACCATGTATTGCTTTAAAGATTTTCTATCGTCTTGGTATACTCTATTTGCCATGGAAGCTTGAAACCACTGTACTGATATACCCTTTAGTTAGTACTATTAATTTATTTTTTCTAACAAAAAATTACCAAATGGTACATCTATTATCGTTTTATCAGCAATAGTTAATTAAATACTGCTCATTTATAATTTCAAAGATTATAAACACATTTCCAAAAAGTTTATTAATATGCATCTTCTATTAGCTGTTTATCTATTGGATATGTACAAGGTATTTGTGAAGAAATATCATCGTCCTATACATTTGTCTTTCAGATAGGCTTAAATATTAATCCTTATTAATACATTTCGAATAATACATTTCACAAAATATCCTTAATAATACATACACAATGAATATTTTGTGAGGATAAATTCCAGAACAAGAATTGGTAAACAGTAACAAGTTTATTCAGAAAGAATGAATATTCAGTACTACAAATTCTATCATTTTTCGTTTTCTCTCCTAAAAAAACTTCCACCAGTTAGTTGTCTTCTTTCCAGACCTATTATACATTTTCATCTTTATTTTTGCCACTTCATTCTTTTTAGGCTTAGTCACGTTTCTAGATACTGTTCTTCTTCACGCTAACGCTGCCTATTGGATGGGATAAAGTACGTTTTCGTGTTGCCATCGCTCAATCAATAAATGTTTTTATTTTGAGCGATTAAGCCTGCTAGCATTTTTTTCTCCCTTTCCTCTTCGTTCATGTGTTGGCTTCTGTAGGAGATGTGTTGTTTGGGCCAGCTTATAGTACAAGCGATAATCTACAGCTCAAGTCTTAGCATCACTTTTTTGCCGCTGCACAGGATCTAGGGAAGAGCATTGTTTTATATTTCAATCGAATTCTTCTCAGATCTTCTCTTTCTTTGTTCTTACTTAACAGCAGGTGCTTGGAGTGTCTGCGGGACGTGATTAGATTAGTTCGATTTTTTTTCCTTCCTCTCCTCTAAAATCTTGGTCGGGAGGATTTGTTTCTTTTTAATAGTTTGCGTTGATGATCTTGCTTTTGTGAGCTTTCAACTATCGAAACCAGTTAAAGTTGAGGAGAATATCGTATGCTTCTAAGTATTTTTTTTTCCTTCTTAAGGGATTTATTTTTACTGATTGCCATCGTGGTTTCAGTAAACTTAAGAATAGAGTTTTTTTTTTTTAAATTTAAGAAAAAACAAACAAACTGCGGTAGTTATATGGTTTATGTTAATTTCTACATGGAGTATAAAAAGGTTGCAATTATAATTTATTGTCATGGATAATTTTTTAAACTTATTTTGATCACTTCTATTTTATATCTACATATTGTGTGCCTTTAATTTTAAAGAAGTGTCTGGTTGATTTTAGGAAAATTATTATTATTTTTTTACAATGGAACTTCACAATTTATTTATTGTAATATTTTTTAATAGCATCTCTATTGTATTTGCCCTGGAATTATTTATATTACATGTTTTTTACTTAACCATAATATTTTTGCATTTTTAACCTATTTATTTCTTAAAATATTAAATTTAAAATAAATATATCATCGCATTACGTCTTTAATTTACAAAATGCCTTACTTTTCAGAACTGCAACTTATTTTTAGGATAATTTTTTATAGCTAAATATCACTTTTTGTTATTTTCTTAACTTATTTGTTACAGGAATCATGAATAAGACAACACGTACGAAATACCCCAATTTCTGTCTTTCAATGGTTGTTAATTTTAAACATATGTGAAATTGAAAAACTATGAAATTATCCTTTAAAATCAACTTGTTATTAATGTAATTTAATTTTCTGTAGTAATGTTTGTAGTGAATTTATTTTATTGGATGCTATCGCCAATGTTCACATGGTGAAAACTCGGAAAAGCAGTCGCCTAACCACTATTTCTATAATTAAAAATTTCAAACATATTTTATATTTTACTGAATACAGTGGCTAGAATCACATCAAAAGAATTCTAAACTATATTTTATTGCAGCCAAAGTCTAAAGAAAAGAACAGATTTGATGTTTAGAGGATTTTATTAAAGTAAAAAATTTATAAAATTTCAAGAACATTTCGAAGTATTGCAATAAAAATTCTTCCATAAAAATAAGCATTTCTCGTTTTTGTGATCGTATAAAGTTTCATTATATTTTACTTCAAACTATTAATCATTACACTAAACAATGTGAAATATATGATGATGAAAACCTCGAATGCGCACTTATGATGAATGATACTTTGTATATAAATGATAAATAAAATGTGTGTGTGGGTTATACAAATAATCAATTTAATATATTACATACAATACATTTAATCCGTGTTCTATTTGTATACATCCTGTGAATAACTTTTTTTTTTTACTCCCTTTATTTATAATTTCCTAATTTCAATGAGATTTTTCTGACTAAAATGTTACATTTGATAATAATTATTATTAAATTTCGATATCATAAAAATTGAGTATTTGATAGTTGTGTAACTGAAAGCATTCAAGCCTGCATCTGTTAAATTTCCCAATTTCTCCTTTTCGTTTTATTTTTAAATTTTAAATTGGTTAATAATGCCCATTTATTGTATTCAAGCATTCTTTATAATTCTCGTATTAGTTAAATTTTTCCGATATAGTTCATTCATATTCAAAATGATTAATTTTTAATTTTATCCGAATACGTTTCACTTACGTAATTTCTATGCTAATAAGGCAGTTGTCATGATATTAAAATAAAAGCTGATATTAAAATAAAACTTCATCATAAATTATTAAAGTTACTGCACAGAAAAATCGGTTTTGAATGTCAAAAGTTAATATGAGAAAATCTGCGGTCAAAGTTGTACAGTTTATGCTCCGATAAGCACAAATCCAGACCTAGTTTACTCGGAGGGCTGAAAAATTTGCTTAATTTTTATATGATCAAAGATGAGATAATTATTCATAGATATGAACTTAAAAATGCCGTAAATCCATGTATGGCTTAAAATTAATTTGTATAATAATGTATCGAAGAAGGCTTCCTTTAATGAAAATTGATTTACGGCATTAACAGCGCTAATTATGAATATCATAATTTGTTATTCAGTATTGTACCTCAGAATTGACATAAAAGAAATAAAATTTATGCAAATTGATCAAACTGTAATTCAGTTCTATAGTTCTCTTTTCTTTGCTATTTTTATTATTATGTACATTTGAGTTTCATTTAGAAATAAGAATAAAAATAAGAAATGAATCATTATATATATAAAAAAAACTCCCAAATATATCACAACCGAACATCAATATTTTTTAGAAGGATCAGTTAACCCTTATTTAGCTTATACAATGGTTTAAATACATAACTTCTGAAGCGCAGTTGTAATTCAATTTTCTTCTCTTTTTTTTTCTATGTTTCTAAAAACCAGAAATTCGAAGAAAAAGAAGTAATAAGTATGGCAAATTTCCCGTTTTAAACGTTACAGACCATGTCCGATTCATTTTACTTCAAATCATAAAAGAAAACGCGTTTTCTCCAAACAAAGAAATAAGAAACGGGGGATGATTTAAGATCTGAAAGTGGAATAAAACAAGGCAGATGTGAAGCCAAAACAGAAAAAGAGCATTCGAAAGTCAAATGCGTGGGAAATAGATGGCATTGTCACCTACATTTGACAGAAAACTACTAAGTATTAGCTGTAACTTCTCGCTTTTCCAACTCCGTAACACTCTTTCTGAATTTCGAACGTTCTTTTTTTTTAGAACTCTTCCCCCCTTTCCCAACTCTTTTCATTCCATGTATATTTTTTATTACTTTTTTAGTGTCGGAAGCTTCTCGCTGGAACGTTTGGTTCCATCCATAGAGACTATTCTTTTCTGTTAGGGAAAAAAGAAGGGAAAAAATTAGTATTTTTCTTCCTTAGTTCGGGATGGAGGGATTCCCGCGAGAACTCTT
This sequence comes from Trichonephila clavipes, assembly GCA_019973935.1. NCBI lineage: Eukaryota > Metazoa > Arthropoda > Arachnida > Araneae > Nephilidae > Trichonephila > Trichonephila clavipes. Next base: position 46,130 of record BMAU01006689.1, read on the forward strand.
CCTTAAAATATCGCAGCCCCTTCCATTTATCACGATCTGGTAATGAATAGAAAAGCAAATCGATTTTTTAGCGTTTCGAGTGTTGAATTAAAAGTTTCTGCTTCGCTGCCATCTTTCGACAGGTTGATCGATTGATCTATGCCTATCGCTCATTTTTAAGTTCGGAGCAAGTGTTGACAATAATCGCTGGGAATAATGAACGCGATAAATTTGGAACGCCGTCGATTGGTATTAAAGAATCTGCTATTTCTTTTAAATTATTGCCGTTTCGCTGTAATTATCTTTTTCGGAGTTAGTGTTAGTAAATATAAAAGCGTAATTATGATTCAATTAAATAAATAAATAGAAATATCTTCATTTCTATATTATCAAGTGTCTAAATAACAATCGTAATATATTCAACCCATTTGAAATACTGGCAATTGATTATAAGCAAGCAATTGTTTGTGCTAAATAATGATCCGAATAATCATTTTACTGAATTTATTTAGGTTTTTCGTATTTATTGTACTTAAATGTCTAAGTATTCAAGCTATTCTTATGTTTAATCAGCAAATTGTCTTGCGTTATAGTCAGAGAATTAGTTTATTTAAATATTTATAACCATTTAAAAGTATTTTGAATTGTTCCATAAATTTAACGATAAATTATTTTTATTGGCGAAATTATTTACCAAGCTATGTGTTATAAATAGAACTTACACACAATATGTTAGACTAAAAAGAAAGTTTCCTTTTGATTGCATTTGTAATAAAATCCCCCCACGCCTTTTGTTGTTATTTTTGAATACAATTTAAAGTATATTTCCTCGAATATAGATATTTGTATTTTGTCATTTAAAAAAAAGTATAAATCTTGAGACTTCTTTGAAGATTGGTTGATAATCTCAATATACAGCTTTCATCGTTCAATTCAAATATTAGAATAATTGAAAAACAAGGATTTATTCCCTTTTATGTTCTAAAATAAAAACATCAAAAACTCCAAGAATGATTGATTCACATTTAATACATCTTTAGTCACGGTATATTACTCTCGAATGCATTCAGAAATGATCCATGACGTCTTATCTTCAGATTTATTTATATATTTATTTTGCGTAAGAGAAAGAATTTTATCAAAATTATAAGCATAGCATCATGATTTTGTACTAGAATGTAGTATTTTCTTTAAATAAAATGACGGTTAATTTAGTTAACTTAAAGATATTTCGTAAGATATTGGCATTACATTTCTGACTTTTAAAAATATTTTCATTTGTCTTCAATGAGAGATTTAAAGAACAAATACTTACAATAAAAAATAAAATTTACATCAGTAGAACTAAATGAAAGTTAACATTACACATAATAAAACTACTAATGAAGCCCGCCATTTTATTTACGTATTTTTTCAAAGTTATAAAAATAACCCTTATTTGTTGGTGAACCAATGAGAATATATAAACTACTTATAAAATTTTTGTACATTAAAGTAAATTTCTCTCTAGAAATAATTTTACATATAACCTTAAAATTATACAATACTTACTCAAAGAAATAATTTTAAGAATTCAAAATTTCTAATATGTATTTATATTAATGTTTTAGACTTTTCTTACTACTATTCATGTTTTAAATAACATAACTCAAACGTATCTCTATCATAACTCAGACAGAGAAAAAAATAGTCATAAAATAGAATAGTCCGAGTTTAATAATGATAATCAGAATAGAATACAAAAACACATTCCAACTTTCCATGAATTTAAATATTATGTTTAATATTAAATTACGTTATATTATTATTATTTTTCGAAAGTTTTCTGCATTTAAATGATAAGCAAACGCACGAATAACAAAATTTAATTAAATGTAGTTTTAGAAAACTCTTTCTGTTTACCTGATATTTCAACGAATAATGATAAATAAATCTACTGAATATTATGTTTAATATTAAATTATCGTTATTCTTTAAATATTTTCTGTAAATAAATAAACGTATGCACGAATAGTAAGATTAAATTAAAGAATTTCTGGGATTTCTCTCGCACCCTGTATACTTGTTGTATCTCTAAGCGATAAAAAGCAACTCAGCTAAACATATTTTAATAGAGTTTCCACATTATTTTTCTTAATACATTACAAATTTTGCCTTTGGTAAGAATAAAAGAAATAAATTTATGTAATATAATTTGTTAGCCAGGATATCCTCAGAATATTTCCGAGTAGATGAATTATTCAAAAATTAAAATTGTATTCATTACTATTACACTGACTCATTATTAAATCTCATTAAGGAGTATGGTGAAACCTGCCTGTGTTACTTTTGAAAAAAAAAACTCCAATGCATTTAACTACCACAATTAGCGAATATGTTTCGGATTGCTGATCATTGGATGTATTTATATATATATTTTGCAACAAATTTCAAACTTTAGAAACATACCCGAATACGATATTTTACAATGAGTTAAAAACAATAAAAAGAGCATGACAGAAAAACGAAACTAGTTGTACAACAATTATTATACAGTCGGACCCCGATTTAACGAACTCATCGGGACTGAGCATTTTGTTCGTTAATTCGGGTTTATTCGTTATATCGGTGTTCAAACAAAATACAAGTTTTTTTTAACACTTACCTACACAAAATATATCCATAGTTAGAAATTAAATACTTTTTATTCAACAGTTAAAAGTAATATTAGTGAATTATTACGCTCCAGGTAACTCGAAATTTTAAAATACTGACTAATACAGTTCTTCTCAAAGTTGCAATATTCGCGACCCAATATTCAATCATAATTTTCATAGCGCCTCCCTCATACAATAACTATGCATTGAACTCAATAATATTACACTTTGACACTTTAAACTACGATATGACTTTAACCTTTTAAGCGCTCACGGCGTATATAAACGTCTCGCTAAGCCAAAGCCTTTATTTCTCCGGATTTATATATGCATCTTTCCGAAGTATGATCTTTTCTGTGCACTGCTAGCCTTAAAATTAGAACGAAGTCTTTGGAGTGCAATAAAAGGACCTTGACAGTGGTTGCGAAGGGTTTACTTATTTCAGATTATTTGCTTCTTTATTCCTCCCCCAAATATATCACATACGCGCATTGGGCAGGGAAACACATAACTTTTAATCGGCAGTTATGGGGTTAATTATAAACCGTATAAATTATTAAGGTAAGTGTTAATTTTTATTTTTAATTATATATATGACAAGCCCATGGGGTCACTCGTAATTAACAAACTTGTTCTTAACTTAATATTCTTAAATTAATTATAAAATACATTGTGTAGCTAGTTAGTTAATTTTGGGTTTTATGGCACAAGAGCCAGTTTTGGCTATACTGCGCCACACACACAAACATGTGTTAAAATACTAAAATATTCTTAAAAATACACACAAGATAAAACTACAAGCATATATATTTAATTATGCGCATGCCTGCATGCAAATATATGTATAAAAAATCAAGTTTAACATGTTTAAAATATTGTCAAATTTAATTTAAAAGTTCCTATTTTATAGGTAAAAGCAAATTAAATTTCGTGCTAACATGCGAGTTGGCTAACCAACGGTGTTAATCGAAAACAAATAAAGCAACACAATCAAAATATTTAAAGAAATATACGAAAAAGAAACTAAATAAAGCAATAAAAATTTTAACCAAAATATGTTAATAAAAAAGTTCTCATAAGAAAAAACAAATTTGAACTAGATATTATATAAAATATTTGTCTGTGGTCAGGACGTAAAAAGAAGAAAAGGAGAAATGGGATGACAAGAAAGATGGTCGAAATCAGAGAAGGATCGCTAGGGTATCCCGGGTTCGTGAAGCCCATGTTTACCAAAGATAGTAAACCCCTTGGGAAAATAGGAAAAGATCACTAGGGTACTTCGGGATTGTGTGACTCCTGTACTCACTTTAAGAAGGTGAGCCTCCTGAGGGGATACATTGTGTAGCACTGATATATTTATAAATGTAATATATCAGTGTAAATGTGTATTTTGTTTTTTATTATGACAAAATGTATTTTGTTTTCTTTCAGTAAATTAACAATTTTTTTAAATAATGTTTTGCTTTTGACTTTTCAATATGTTCACGCCCCCCTCGAAGAGTTGTCATGTCCACCAAGGGGGCACGCCCCACAGTTTGAGAAACGCTGGACTAATAGATGTTTGGCAATCTATTTAATTATTGACTCGAAAGAGTTATTTTGTCGATTTAAAGTAGAGAAGAAAATACTACACGATTCATATCCTGCTGCCTAATGTATGTTTTTACGGTTTCCAAACAATGTAAAGCATTAGAAAAAAATATTACAGTTTTGATAGTAGTGTAGTTTTCAATTTCTGCATCAGAATCGCTATTCATTGACTCCAACAAATTAGCAATTTCTTCCACTTCAGTTGCTCAGGTAGGCCGTACGTCATCAAATCACGCGGTATTTTACACTCATGATTTATCTGCACCTGTGAAATCCAACAATTATTTGCAATTTTGCCTGTCGAAATTTGCAGCTTGCAAGAAAAATCTTTCTCTTCCGGACAAAAAGGAAACTTCGTTGGTGAAAAATTCCATTTTTCCCTAATTTAATCAAGTAAAAAAAAATAATCAGGGAGAAAAATTCGTTAAATAAGGGTTCGGTACCTCGGGTTCGACTGTGTGTATTCGACTTTTAAAAATAAATAAAAAAAATATTTCATATAGTTTTATTTGTGGAATTATACATAGAAAATGCAAGGAAAGATGGAACTATAACTTTTGAATTTATGTAGATATAGACTGCTATTGTAATGCTTGTACAACATAGATCGTATAATATGGATGGATAAGATTGAAGCGATCTATTTTTCTGTAAGTGAATACCACCACTGATATAAGTGAAAACGCTTAGCAACAGCCTGAAGGAAAATTAATTTATTAATCCTAGTACCGTAAAATCTGGCGTATAATGTGTACTTATAAATCCAAAAATAAGATCGAATTTTCTGGTTGTGCGTTATACGCCGGGTATAAAAATGATATCTCTAGACATGAAATAGAGAGGTGATCATAGAAAAAATTAAGGCTTCTACATATCGAAATTCTGTTTATTTAAAAGAATTGACATACCTTATGTTCTCAAAGGATTCTATTTCTAGAAGTATGCAATTTTTTTCAAAAAGACTGGCATAATATCTCGAATAAATGACATCAAAATATAAAAGAAATGCCCACGTACGGTTCTGGTTTCATCGTAAAGAAAGAGTACGCGTTATACGGCGAATATACCTAAGCATTAAAAAAATGCAGCTTGAAAGTATACGTGCGTGTTAAACGCCTGATTTTACGGTATTAAAGGAGTCACCAAAAGAACAGGTCTCCAGACCCAAATCCTCGTGTCTCAAATGAAAGGGTATTTTCAAGGTTACCGTAAGCTTCGTCTTCGTGGTGATTGGAAAAATTAACAATAGATGGCGCTGCTCTGCACATTGAATTTACCCTACGGGAAGAAGCTAAGGCATTTTTAAAATTACATCTAATGATAAAATGATTGCCGAGCATGTGTCAAAAATATACCCGATACCTCGACAAAGTCACTTGTAGCGTCTTTGGAAAATAATCCAAATAATGTTCACTACTCAAGCGGGAGGGGGGGCTGCATATAATTTGTAGGAATATCTTTGAATGTATCACTCACAGGAATATATATGTTTTCCATAGGAAAGGTTTGTGCTAACATCTTCTCGAGCAAATTAATACTACTAATATCAGAAGGAAAATCGCCCCATATTAACGTCGGATTTAATGCTACACCAGGGCTATTGGTGACACCCTTCGTATTTGTCAACAGGTAAAAGGAACTATTTTGTACGACTAACGAGAGGAAACTATTTTGTTTTAGCTTTGTTAAAGGTGCTGCAATGCATACATCTGTAGACCACTAAAAGGGTGTGTCAGAACATATGTCGGGGACCGTGGGTAGCCTAGTGGTTAGAGCATCGAACTCAAAACCGGAAGGCCTTGGTTCGATGCCCGATGCTACCAAATACCCTCCGAGTACATACGAAGTACGTGCTCGTTAAATCAGTGGGTCCGAAAGTCTCGTGGGCTGAATCACGAGTGCAGGGGACTGGGGAATATTTCCCTCCCCTTCAATTATATGCCTAAATTGTGGAGGTGGTATCGCCATCTATCGTCCCTTTGGGAATTACTCCGAGCTAAATCATCGTACTGTCACCTGCATGGTACTCAAGGCTAAGGGCAACGATAGGCGTACATCCAGCCCCTTGCGACGATGAATGTCTCCATTTGACTACGTCAGACAGGTGGCATTAGAAACAACAACAACAGTCCTCCTCTTCATCCTCATGGGTTAGAACCTTAGTGAGACTGAAGAATGTGCAGAGAGGCTGATTCACGGTAAATATGTCAAGGCACAATTTAATGTGGTGTGGAATTTGAAAGTGGGTTAACAGCTCCGGTTGTCATTCTCGTAACTTGATTAATGTTTGAAGAGATTTACGAGGTTTGAAGTTTTATTTACACCGTTTATAAAACAATCAAATTAATCGACTCAAGTCTGTTGAGTTTCTCAATCGAATTTCAACTGAGTTTCTCAAATCGATTCAAGTTTGAGTTGTCTGAAACGTTATTTATACAACAGAAATCTTCCCCACATTTCATAATATGCACAATTTATACTATTTACATTAGTTATAACTGAGATATTTACATGAAAAAGTAGTATTTTGAAGGAAAAAAAGAGAACTTTTTATTTAAATATTCCTTAATGAGGCTGCAGAAAATTTTAAGCACCGTTCATCATTTTAAACCATATACGTTACTATCCTTTCACGTAAAATCAGAGAGAATTTCAAAATGCCGCAGTTGCATTAAAATTTCTGAATATATCGTGATTGCGTTGATCTCTAATTATTACAGAAATATTTCGATTTCGAAAAGAAATAGTTATTAATCTTCTGTCAAAATTCAAAGTGTAAAAAAAAAAGTACAACACTCGTAAGATTTTGAATCTGAAACACACAAGTTCTTTTTCATAGAAAAAGGGGAGGATTTTAAAAAAATGAAAGTTAAAAAATCTTTATTTTTATTATCACCTTAATGCAATGAGATTAGTATTTTATGACACGCGAAGATTTAAAAGGCTATAATAGCATAAAAAAATAAGACTAAAAAAAAGTCGTTGGAAATCAAGCCTTCACTTTTAATCTGCTTTAACGAACCTCCTCAATAATTGGTTTCGGTGACGAGAAAAAATTGCTGTTTGGATAAAAAATTATCTTATTTTTTTTTAAATATAATTTCGCATCTAATCTTTCGAGATCATGTGTACTTTAGATAAAACAACAACTTAACGTAGTGACAGAATACTGTAACTGCTAATTTTGCTGAGAGTAACTTATGTTCTAATCACAAATAATTTTTTTTCAAATATTTTTTTCTTTCTTTTTTTTTAATAATTTTAAGAAATTATCAAATGTTTTTCTATGGGATGTAATTAAAAAGTTTAATTTAACATGTTTATGAATAAGCATAATTAGCATTTAAAAAAAGGAAACTTTGAAGGAAAAGTGTCATTTTGCGTAAATAGTATTTAAATTTTGATGTATCTTTTGAAAATGCTTATGCATACTGTTATTTTTTTATAAGTAAATATATATATATACATATATTGGTTTTCACATATTATTTCTATTAATTATTTTTTTCAAGCATTTTTTCCTCCGTTTCGTATTGGGGATATTCGGTGTTTATTAGAGAGTGTGAATTGTTTAGTTTATTAAATCCGATAATATTTATTTTTGGTTCTGTTATAAACGTTGATGTTTCTTTTCTTTTATTTTATATTATATACAATTCAGTTAAAATATATGTTCCCAAAATTTTTAATTGAGTTATTATTATTATTTTGAAAAAAATATGCAATTAGTTTTATTACTCTTAAATCTAAAAACAGTTTTAGTTTTTTTAAATTAATTTTCAAAATTTTATGAAGATTTATATGAAGGATAAATTTTTTATGAAATTCTTTTTCAGTTTTACATAAATTTCAAAAACATTTTAATACTAATTTATATGAAAAGTATGTAAGGTAAAAAGGCAAATCAAACTATATAAAAACATAAATATATATATATATTTCTTCTGTTAATTGAATTTAGCTTATTTTAATTTCAAAACAAACTCTGTAGTTTTTTTTGCAAAAATTACGCAAGGAATTAAAGAAAAACTGATGGAAAAATATCTTACTTATATACCACAATCTTAATTTGTTAAATCATATTAATTAGAGAAACTACTAATAAGCCACGGAATTTAAGGCATTGCTTTACTTAAATAAAACAGAGTAGTTACAGATATTTTATCAATTGAAACCAAACCTCTATAGGTTGTATCCATATACTGTGGCAATATTATGAATGTTTTTGTGTTTTAAGGTATATATCCGACTACCATAAAATCATGATTTTTTTTAAAAATGGACAACTTTTTTATGATTTTATTTTATAGGCCATCTTATTAGCTTCATAAAAATACCAAGGGTTTTATATTTCATTCACTAGAACAAAAACTACAGGTGTTTTAGTAAAAGCAGATGCCTTAACTTTAAATAAGGTGCCAAACTTTAAAATGCGTTTATCTCGAAATGTGTTTTTTTCGAAAAACTCAAAGGGGGGACAGCGATGGCTCAAAAAGTTTTTAAAATAGGTTGCTGAAATTTTGTGTGTATGTTTTGTATAACAGTAGAAGTGTTTTAAACTTCAGATTTATCAATCACTATTTTATTACAAAAATTACAGTTCTTAATGTGAATATAATCACTGTTTTTTTAAGCAATTTCATATAAAAACTAAGATAAAAAGGTCTAATTTTAGTAAAAATAAAAATATCTCTTATTATGATCGTCACTTCAAAAAGGAATAGCAAAGTAATACATCAAAATTGAAAATTTGAGAATTTGTTCATAAAATATTTGTACAGGGTGGGCCCCGTTTATGCAATATTTTGTCAATTTTTACCCATTTTTTCCCATTTTAGTAGTAATAATTTATTTTTAAATCTTAATTTTAGTCTTTTTTTCTTAAAATGTACTAAATAAATCTAAAAACCACAAAAAAATCTCCATATGTCCATTATTTTTTAAAAAAGTTGTCGGAAGTAGTCGGATACCTTAACATAAATTACTAATATTTTTAAAAAAATATTTTCTAATTCTCCTTTTTGAATTTCTAGAAAACAAAAGTTATTTGAAATGTAAAATTAAACGCAGCCAATATAAAAAGAATATTTCAAATCGAATTATAATAATAGTTCCCAAATTTTCATAAAACTCACAATTTTTCATGATTAACAAATGTAGTAAGTACTTAAGGCTGTCTTCGGTAAAAGTACGAGGGCTCTAACTAAACGCGAAGCACATTTTCCGACAGAAAAATTATCCCATTATATAATGTTTTTATATATAATGTTTTTAAATATTTAAAAATATTCCGTGAATCCTTTCTTTTTTATTTTAATACATGAAGGCAAAGCCCATTTAACAGTACGATATAGGACAGCGTTTCTCAAACTGTGGGGCGTCCTCTTTAGGGGGCGTGATAAGTCTACGAGGGGGGCGTGAGCATATTGAAACAAAAGATTATTTTTTTAAAATAACTTTTTTTCTGAAAGTAAAAAAAAAAAAAATAAATTTTGACATATTAAAAAAAAAAAAAAACACACATTTACACTGGTATAATACACTTATAAATGCATCAGTACTACACAATGTATTTTATAATTAATTTAACAATTCTAAGTTAAGACCAAGTATAATTACCAGTGCCCCATGAGGTCTGATCATACACAAAATGATATACAAAAATTAATACTCATATTGATAATTTGTATGGTTTATAATTAATCTCTTAACTGTCGATTTAAAGTAACGCGATTCACTCCTCAATGCTACCGTTTTCCACGTAGGGGAAGAAAAGGAATAAATAAGCAAATTCTCTGAAATAAAAGTACATCCTTCTCAAACACTCTGTCAAGGTTCTTTTATTGCATTCCAAAGTTTTCTGAAGAATATTATGGGTAGCAGTGCATAGAAAAGGTCATACTTCGGACAGACGTATATGTACGTCCTTGAAAAATAACGCTTTAGCTGAGTGAGACGTTTATATACTCCGGTGGCACTTAAGATATTTAAGTCATATTTTAACTATGGCATCAAAGTATAGTATTTTTAAATTCAATACATTGTTATGGTATAGAGGGGTACGCGATGAAAATTATGATTGAATATTGGGTCGCAAATATTGAAAGTTTGAGAAGCACTGGTATAGGATAAAAACTGTGAAACCCATTTTATACCAGAAAAAAATGAATCAACTTGGTTAAAAATGAAAAGTGTGATGGATAGTGAAGCCAGAATATATCTAATTAATTTTTTATTTCTTTTATCTCTGAAATTTTTTTCCAAATTCGAGTCCTATTCTTTAACATTAACCGAAAACAGCCTTAAGTTTACAACTTGGCATAGATACCTGTGAATGCAGGAAATAATTAATACATTTGTTCTAAAGTGAAAAGAAAATTAATGAAATATTTCGCATGTTTGTCAAAAATTACTCGTAAGAATAACTAATAAGTTATGTTTGTGTGTTTGTAATCCTGTAAATATATTAACAACAATGGAAATATATATAATCGATATTTTTATTTATTTACTTTTTTATTTACTTGACGTAATAATTTCTCGCTTCAAATATCTTAAGATTTACAAAAATACTTGAAATCTGAACTTCTTTCTATATAATCCAATTATGCCTTACAGTAGCGAAAAAAAAATCAATTTTATGGTGGAAAGAAATAAAAAAAAGGCTATTTAATTGAATATTTGAAATCTTTAAAAAACGAATTTCTTTCCCTTTCACTGCTGTAGATAGTGATGAATCGTATTGGCTGCAAAATTCAGGGGCAGTTTCCTCTAAAAATCATTCCATCCTGATCGAAGGAAAAGAGGCATTAATTCTTGCCTTGATACGAAAAAAAATAAAATTAATAGTCTTAAAATGCTGTGATGGAAACCAACTTTAGAACTATCAGGTTTTTGAGGAGAGGGGGAAGAAAAGAAATAAAAGAATTTTTTTCTTTAAAAAAATATGCACTAGACCACATGAAAAAGGGGGGAGAACGTTAGAAAATCGGAAAGAGCAGGAGAAGTTGGGAGAGAGAGAGAGTGAAAAGTTACAGCTAATACTTAGAAGTTTTCTGTCAAATGTAGGTGACAATACCATCCATTTCCAATGCATTTGACTTTCACATGCTACCCATGTTTTTCACTCCGTATCTGCCTTGTTTCATACCACTTTCGTGTTTTAAATCATTCTTCTTCTTCTTTTCTTTTATTCGGAAAGAATACTTTTTTAGATGTGGGATACATTCAATCCCATATGGATGATAGTATTTAAAGTGGGAAATCTTGTTGTATTTATTGCTATCGTTGTGTTTCTTTAGGATCATTTCTTCTATGTTTCTGTATCTAAAATCAATGCTTTCTTTCCTCTACCCATTTTTTTCTCCGGTTTGAACATTCTTTAGTTGATATTGGTTTTGAGTAGAATATGCAATGTGTGTGAAGGAAACAATGCTGTATTTAAAAGCTGACAACTTTTGCGCTTTAATAAGCGGCAAAAAATATTTAAATTAAAAGTACGATTTATGTAAGATGTTTTTAAAAATTGTATTATACTTTCTACTTTAATCATTTTCTTAAATGTTTTTATTTAACTAGTGCAAATTTTGTTCAGATATTTATTTAAAGTGAAATGAACATTTTTCGAATAAAAATGAAGAATAATCAAAACCTTTTAAGAATATTACGTAAATAACATGAATAATCAAATGTTAGATTTCGTATAAATATAATACCGAATGCTTTTTTTTTCTCATGCTGTGTTTTATTTTACTTTTAAACTTTTTTTGAATAAATTAAGATTTTTATCATATGTGTACATGTATGTAAATTTAATATATATATATTGTTTAGAAAAACATAAGTGTATATATATATTGATGCGACGCTATTTTAACTTTAATTTCTAAATTGTGAACCCAATTTCCTGATTTCACATCCATCATGACCATAGTTAAAATAAACAAGAATAAATAATTTAACAGAACGAACTTCTAACGTTTAAGATAAATTTACACTCAGGAACATTGAAATTAGAGACCCAAGAAGGAAGCCAAGTACAATGGCGAAATTTTGCAAATAAGTACAGTGTAATGTGATATGCAAATGATCCAAGTTTTGTGCCAATACGCATGCTCATACACGCCGAGGTGGCGCTACAATCAGGAAGAGGGTGCAATATAAGCCTGTGCAAATTCGAAAATTTATAAACGTGACGATTACCCGCCGATTGTAGGAAGAATTTGTAAAGCGAAAGATGCCAGGTAAACGTGATTGAAGACATTTCTCACAGTTAAGCGAGTTTGAGAGAGGCCTGATCATCGGGATGAAAACTGCAGGCTGGTCGACGCGCCGTGTTGCTGGCCAGGTGGATCGTTCGGAGTGTGCCGTTAGAAATGGATGGAAGCAGTGGACACGAGAAGGCACCCACGCTCGGAAAAACGGGTCCGGAGCGACCAGGAAGTCCACGAGGAGAGAGGATCGAAGAATCGTGCGGCAAGCACTTGTGGACCCCACAGTCACTCGTTCAACGATGCGAGTAGACGTAGGAGTAGCAATTGTTCCACAAACAATTTACAGACACCTTGCAGAAGCAAATCTTAAATCCAAGCGCCCTTTCTGTGCACTTCCTTTAACACCGGAACATCGGCAACTGCGTCTACAGTGGTGTCAAGCCAGATCAATGTGGAATGTCACAGATTGGCAAAATGTGGTGTTCAGTGATGAATCCCGGTTTGTTTTGGGGACAGATGATAACCGTGTACGGGTGTGGAGGCGCTCTGGTGAGCGCTACAATTCCCCCCACATTGTTGTACGTCACACTGCCCACACAGCTGGTTTAATGGTCTGGGGGGATCATAGCCTATGATAGCTGGTCCACTTTAATTGTGATGCATCCAACCGTAACGGGTCAACGTTATGTTGATGATATTCTTCGACCCCATGTAGGACCTTTCGTAAATGGTCTCCCAGGGGCAATTTTCCAGAAGGATAATGCTCGTCCGCATACAGCAAGAGTTGCTTAAGACTTCCTACGTTATTTTCAGACTCTTCCATGGCTGGCCCGCTCCCCCGATTTGTCCCCTGTACAGCACGTGTGGGATCAGCTAAAATGGCAGATGCCATCGTGTCATTCTGTATATGATTTAGAGTTGGCTGTTCAAGATTTGTGGGCACATCTGCCTCAAGACAACATAAGGTGTCTAATCAACTCAATGCCGGACCGTCTGGCAGCATGTATTGCAGTTGGATGTGGTCCAACGCGCTATTGATGTTGCCCAGTATTTGTGTCGTTGCACACCCTGTATTCGTTTAATTGTCTTGTTTTTGAGATCAAGTGAATCTCTCATCTGTGTCATTATGTGTATTAAATTTCATTTCAATCCGATGCTTTCTTCTTGGGTCGCTATTTGCAATGTTCCTGAATGTATTTTAAGCACACGTATAGCGGATTTTTACTTCTACAACAAGAAGATAAAAAAAAAAAAATTAAACTTAGTTTGAGAGAGAGAGTGTGCAGGGGGAATGGACATGGTTGACTCTCTGTCCGGTGGAATTTCGGCGTCTTTTGTTTGAAGGTTCTTCTGCAACTCTGGGAGAGGCTGTCTCGCTGAAATTCGGGTGCGTACCCTTTTTATTCCGCACCTCATCACCCAAAACTCCAGGAGCTGGACTATTTGCTTTATCCAGTATAATTTCTCTGATTGGTCCCGAGGCCGGCGCAGTGCTACATCACCTCAAAATTTATGCGTTTACTGAACTTTTTAACGCGGGAACTTTTTTGACACACCCCACCAAAAGGAATTTCACCACATCCGGTCAAGGGGGGACTCGTATAAAAATTCCAAGCCGTTTCAGGGGCGATTTCTAAGACATTAACAAGTCTTACCTCCCATCATTATGTATATATTCCTCCATATCCAGTAGTCTACCTTTCACCTTTACATATAATGCGTCTTAAGCTTGAATTAAAATACAAAAAACTGTCTGTACAAAAAATTGCAATGTAAATATTAAAAAAAAACCGCACCGTAAATGAAAATAAACCGATAAACAGAGATGAAAATAGTACTTCATAAAAACCGAGAAATAACCTCGTACAAGACACAGCACAATAGAAATTGTTTACGTTTTAGGCATATCATTTTTACCGGAAGATCTTTGCCCATATGCACAATTTTCTTCCTTAATAACACCCACTAAAAATAACAATGAATAAAAAGAAGTGATAGTTAGTTTTTTTATCTGCAATTATGTATCTGGTTTTATTTGTTTTACTCTATCGTAAGCAGATGTTCGTGCAGCATAACCAAATGTGATTAGAAAAGTCAAAATTTACTCAAACATATTAATGTATCAAATATAATTTTTAAAGTCTACCAATACAAAAAATTATTTTAATTACTCTAAACAAATATCAACAAAGAAACGTTCTTCCCGTTTCAGAATAAACTTAATTTTCTTTTAACAAAACCAATCAAAGGATTCACTTGCGATATTCGAACAACGTACAAACAACAACAAAATGAAAAATAAATCAGTATTACGGAGAAAAATATGGGAATATTGTAATTTTGACTCTACTTTTGTCTACGAAAATAGATAAGAGTTGTTTAGCTGGAGAGAACAATAAATTACGTTTGAGGCATCATTTTTTATACATGGGAGAATAATTTACCATCTTTGAAAAACCCAACAAACTTTTGCTTTGTCAACTTTAAACTTCATAGGAAAGCCATTAGAAACTTTTGCAATATATTGATTTAAAAAAAAAGATTCTTGGAAATCTGGTTAGAATAAAGCAACAATATTTTCGCGGAAGTGGAAAATATGTGATTCTGAATGCAAGATGTTCTGGTAATTTGTTTACAAAGTTGACTTATTTTGAAGTTGCAAAAGAGATATTCAGAAATACAGGAACTATAATTGAGATATTTGTTTTTAAAACTTTGATTTGTGCGTGTTATTTAAGGCTGTATTCGCTACAAGTTAAAAGCACCCGAATAAAATTTAGGAAAACTTTTTTCATAAGAATTAGCAGTGTTGAAATTTATTTTGTGGTAAACGTGGATTTGTACTAGTGTTATTGGAGCAACAAACATTTTAATAATCATGAAATCTTTTTTGAGTTCAAATTCCAAAAACTCCAAAATTAGTTTGTGGTAAGAATCTAACTTATCTACCTCAAATTATTTTGAGGAATCGTCTCAATGACCCTAGCGTGGCCATGGTAGCCTAGTGGTCAAGGTAACAGTCTAGTACCACTGAAACCCCGCCATATAGGGAGGGGGTGATGCACATTAAATCTGTCGAGGTTCAAACGTCCTCCCGTTAATGTGGAAGTTAACAGAAGGGGGTGCCAACTAGGTGTCATCCTCGCACTTGACCATACTTCAAAAATACGAGGGTGCCGTCAAAAGCCCTCCAGCAGAGCTGAATAGTGTAACTTAAACATTCATTTACTCATTCAATAACCAGGGCGATCTCAAATGTTAATCTACTTACTTTCTCTTTAACCGCCCGGTTCACCATTAATTAGAACGGTTGTCAAGGGAAGAATACCGGGGTTTCATTTTTAAGCTCATTTCACAGTCACAAGTTAATTTTTTAACTCCGGTTCTGGTTAGAAAATTTTGACCAGATTCAAAGCTCGGTTAGATTTAACCACTCTTCCCAGTAATTGCAGTGACGGGTCTATTTTGACCAATAAGGATGCATACTGTCAGTTGAGAAACCGAAGTTAAGCAAATAATACATAAAACGAAAATTTAACTCAATCATTATTTCTTTAGGAAGACTTACTGGCGCCATCTGTTGGAGATAAATCTAACTTCGTCAGAAAAAAATGCAAAATAAATTTAAAATTAAAAAAATAAAATTTAGTTACTGAATTAATGTTTGCTAAAAACTGTATTAACACATCAAGTGTCATCCACTACAAGTTCTAAAAAAATGTGTTTGAACTTAGTGGAGGAATAAAAAGTGTTTTATTAACGATTGAAAATTTGAACAAGATATACATATATATATATATATATATAGGAGATATATAGTGAACTAATAATATGAATTATATAAAAAGTGAACTAATAATATGAATTGAAAAAAGGAGTGGAATAAAGTTTTAATTGGTGATTTGGTTTGTTTTCCCTTAACCTTGGTTACTTAACTCTAGATTTCATAACCCGGTTCATTTAAGGTTGAATACGGTGACTAGGCAATTCTTTAAAGTAAATTGCAGGTGCTTATTGGACCCGCACACAGCCCTCAGCACTTCGTCTAGTTCTCTGATTCACCATCTCCTGTCACTTGTTTCAGATCTCTTTAAATATAAATGCATGTTTGCATATGTATCTCGGTTCCTTCACAACGCGAGATTCTCAACATCATATAAGAAACTCCAGTCATTAATCGAGGGGCAAAACTCGAGATAATCTGATGCAATACATCTATCTTTCATAATATTTTTTTAAATTTAAAATCATCTCATTAAGAAGCAATTTTCTCAATGTTTTACATAATAATTCATTTACCATTAATGCGCAGGAGACGATATATGGGGAAGCATTTTAAACCAGAATATATTGATTCAAATCCAATAACATGTAAAAAAATGAGGCTATGTATCGGATATCGAAGTCGGAGTATAATATTAATGTTTGAAAATTTTTCTTTCTAAAATAATGTTCTTATTTTAAGCACTATTATGTAATATTACGCAAATACAGTATTTAAATAATTTAATCAAACAGATAAATTTCAAAAAACGTGTAATTTTAAAGTTTACCTAGGCAATGTCCTTCGATATTTAGGAAATATTGACATTTTGTTTTTAAATCTTTAATTACAGAATTTTGTATTTTTTGTTTCAGTTGTATATGTTACCGTTAAAGCGTGAAATCCGTTATTTCATAGAATAACTAAGTATTTCATGAACTAACTATATCATTCAGTTAAAGTATATAAAACTACTGAATTCTATGATTTAACTAGGTATTCTGAAGAATAACGATTATTTGATCGTTAAAGTATGAAATATAGTATTCTCGAAAGTTCTTTGAACCATTTGTATCTGCTTTAGGAAGGACTTTTCCGATTAGGAACTAGAGATGGCCGAATAAAACAATTGCTCTCGAGACATTCGTTCAGTGTATGTCAGCGAGGATTAATTTCCATTGAAGAAGTTCTAAATGTTGATACAACGTTTCGATCTGTAGCAACAGCTCAAAGTTACGGTACTGGTCAAGGATTTAAAAAGTGCTCGTGTAAAAAAAAATATGTGTAATGAAAAAAAGTGGGCTTGTTTCAAAAATAATAAGCAGTCCAATCCAAAGTGTCATCACAGCAATCCTTGATCTAATAAATAATAAAAAGTAACACAAAGGTATCTCATAAAATTTTAATTAATATTCTCTTACATTTTTGTTTTAAAAAAGTTTACACACAATGCTTTTATGAGGAAACAGTTTTTCTTCCCAGACTGTATTTTTCTTGATAATATTAAACTATAATCTACTTTTTTGCAACACATTCTTTTTTCCTCTTTTCTGTTTAACTAATAGCAATATGAGCAATATAACAACTTACATCATCTCTGGTTTCCCTTATTATTTATCAATTATTCATCCGCAAAAGAGATAAAAGGCACTTTTAGAGAGATTTTAGCTATTTATGAGTCATTAATTTATAAAACACCTTTGAAATTGTTTTTTCTCTTTAACACTCTTGTTATTTCATGTAATACGTAGTTATTTCATAGAATAACTAGGTGAAGTAGGAAATTGTTCACCTATTATATACTTATTATTATATACTGACTTGTCTAGTTATTTTATGAAATACCTAGTTTCATTCTATGAAATAACTGAATTACACACTCTTTAGCGGTAACATATATATCATAAAATTTAACAATATTTCTTTCTTGAACTATTATACAAGACTCTTTAATTTATTAACAATCACTGCTATACTTGAATAATTTTATAATGAATAAGGTTTTTAAATATATTATGTAAATATTATTTAAAATACATCTGTACTATTTGCCTTCCGGTCCGGAGACCATGAGAACGAAATTACATACTTAGATCAATGCAAATAGATCAATGTGCTTACAGATATTATAGCAAACATTTAATTTTTATTATTTATTTATTTATTTTTTGCAAAAGGAAACAAATATTGAAGAAATAGGAACAAACGCAAATAACACGTATTAATTGCAATAAGATCCATTTGATTGAAATACATTTTATTTATCATTAATTCTTTTCCATTAAAATTAATGAGATGGAAGAAACCTAACATGTGTGTAAAATCGAAAAAATTCAGATAAATCACTGCAATGTTGTACTGTAAAAAAAGTCTTTCATAGTATATTATAACGGAAGTCGCGAACAATTTCATTATGAATTCTTCAATATTATTTAACATTATGATAATAAATGAGCAAAAATAAGCCGTAATTAACGCTTTATTACTGAAACAGCTTATTGATTCAAAGCTAACTGCTAATTTATGGCACAAAACATTATTGGCAGATGACAACAAAGTCAGTCAATGTGATTAATTTTGTGTGTAATGTAGGGAAGAACAATGTAAAGGCTTTAGCAATGCTATTTTTACATCAACTGGGGTAGAAAATAAGCCATTCTCTAACGGAGCATGTGTATCAGGGATCTAAAATCCTCTGATTGAAAATCGAACTTTCGGAAACATTTCATTGCTGTTCAATGTTAGTCCCATTCCCACCATTACACCCTTCATATATTTTATTCTTTTATTATTTTTTTTTTCAAAAAGAAATTTAGTTTAATGAAACTGTTGTGAAGAAGTTGCTTCAGAAATTTCGCAAACTATTTCCCAGCGAAGTGAAATATATGTATTAAAGAAAAACTGTATAAATAACAAAGCGAGACAAATACGCAGACTTTTTTTTCCATTACTTGCTTATCCAAAATACATAGTAATCGTGAAAAAGTGTTTATTTGTACACACACTACTACACTTTATGTCCCTTGAAATATTCCGAGTATTCTAGCATTTCCCCTCTCCCCCCTTTGCCCTTTCCTTTCTTTGGGGAGCTATTTTTCATACGAGTGCAGAATGATGGGACGTGTCGAAATACTTTCAGCCCTTCGTAGGAATTCTTTTTCCCCTAGATTGTTTAAATTTTTTCTACTTTTCCACACACGAGCATATTCACAAATAGAAAGCAGACGAAAAAAAAGGGGGAAGAAAAATACTCAACGACGACAAGCGGCAAAATCCCAAAGTGTGGTTAAAAGGGAAAAACCCTTTTCTCTTACCATTCTCTGATTTATTCATTTTTGTGCCAGTCGTAAAAAACATTTTAGGACCATTTCCCATCAATTCCGTCAACTCTTGAATCGGAAGAAAAGAAGAGGAAAATGCATTTTTCTGTTTGTTTCCTTGTTCTCTCCTGATTTTCTCGGTCAATATACCCCGAGGAATAAGTTTGGCCTTATTTTTAACCTCATGAAGTCAAATGATTTTCAACTGGTTTTCCGCCTTTTCTCTTTCTTTGTTTCCTTTCCTGAGATTTAACCTTTCATGAGTTGCTCTTTCACTAATCTAACTCGATTGGAAACTTATTTTGAATTTCAATTTGATGCATAATCATAAAGCGAATATTTATTATTTTACTTGAAAGGAAGCCTTTTAACGTTTTTCGGTGTAGGCGTAACGTTTTTAACAGGAAACAATAAATTTTATCTGCCTTTTACTTCATCCTATTTCCCTGCGGAAGTTCCTATCTGTTTTTTATTGGAGATTTTATTATTTAATGTAAGTTTTTTTTTTCGTGAAACTTAACACAAATGAAGTTAGTTTGAAATTTTAGAGATTATGATTTTCCTTATAGTTTCTATGCTCTATTTTACTCTCCAAGGAATTTGTTGAACTAAATTATTTCTTTCCAGAGTTATTTCGCCTACATTGTAAATATTTTTAAGAAAGGTATATCCGTGTGATCAACTTCATTCCAAGGATACTTTATATAAAGTGATAAAGATAATTGATATATTTTAAATTGTGTAATCACCTCCCCTCGCTACCCTAAAATATGCAACGCTAACAGTTGTTTTGAAACAATAATTTCTAGGTACAGGTATATGAAGTTGTATATTATCTTATAATAATATTAATGTTTAACTACTTTTTAACTGGTAAATTAATTTATTATGAACTATAAATTTTAAACATTTCATTGCATTAGAAATTTTATAAAAAAATGTGTGTGCGCGTGTGCCTTGTAATTTTCATCCATTTAAAATTTCTTATTTTGCAAACTGTAAGCTTTTCTGCAAGCCATGTGCGCTTTTTTTCTGTGAAACTTACAATAAGTATAGTATTGCGATTACAATTTTTCTTCTCATTTTAGAGAATATGAATTTTTATGGTCCATTCATATAGTTTTCATTGCATTTTTATATGAAATTATATGTTTATAAAATGAAATCCTTGTTACACACTTTATTTTAAAAAGAAATAAAGGGTGTTTTTTTAGAGGTATAGAAATTTAAATTGCAATAAAACAACGATGTATTATTCGATTAACATGATTTTTTTTATTCCAAAGATAATCTTGTGGCATTACATTTTAAATATGATTTCTGGCATATGACTGCCACGGCTGGCTCGGATGTAGTCCAATCTGGAGGTTCAATTTTCGATGACTTTTTCCAACATTTGTGGCCGTATATCGGCAATAACACGGCGAATGTTGTCTTCCAAATGGTCAAGCGTTTGCGGCTTATCCGCATAGACCAATGACTTTACATAGCCCCACAGAAAATAGTCTAGCGGTGTTAAATCACAAGTTCTCGGAGGCCAATTCACAGGTCCAAAACGTGAAATTAGGCGGTCACCAAACGTGTCTTTCAATAAATCGATTCTGGCACGAGCTGTGTGACATGTTGCGCCGTCTTGTTGGAACCACAGCTCCTGGACATCATGATTGTTCAATTCAGGAATGAAAACGTTAGTAATCATGGCTCTATACCGATCACCATTGACTGTAACGTTGTGGCCTTCATCGTTTTTGAAGACAGTCAGTTTTTCTGGATGTAACGGTGTTTCGACATACACTTGTGGATTAGCTTCACTCCAAATGCGGCAGTTTTGTTTGTTGACGTAGCCATTCCACCAGAAGTGCGCTTCATCGCTAAACAAAATTCCCTTATGAAAATCGTGAAGAACGGCAATCTCGTTTTGGGCCCATTCGACGAATCTACGCCTTGCTTTATCATATTTAAAATGTAATGCTACAAGATTAGCTTTCGAATAAAAAAATTCATGTCAATCGAATAATACATCGTTGTTTTATTGAAATTTAAAGTTCTATAC
Organism: Trichonephila clavipes; assembly: GCA_019973935.1. Lineage (NCBI taxonomy): Eukaryota > Metazoa > Arthropoda > Arachnida > Araneae > Nephilidae > Trichonephila > Trichonephila clavipes. The sequence continues at coordinate 67,684 of BMAU01006689.1, forward strand.
CTCTAAAAAACACCCTATATTATTTCAATTTTTTTAAAATCAGTAATATGGACAAAATATAATAATTATTCTTTTTAATAAGTGTTAAATTACAAATTGTATCAATTTATTAGCTTTTCGGCTAAAAATATATATTCTTAGAGTATTATAATATACAGAAACGTATTTTCTCCAGAATACTTTTCAAAGATTTCAAACAAAACTACATTTTATATGAACATAAAGGGTATTGATGTATCTCTTATTATCAAACAATAAATTTTCATTCCATTATTTCTTATACACTAACGAATTAAACGTGTTTATTATGTTATAATACATAAGCTGTAAAGCATCAACATTATTACAATTAATTTTACTTGCCTAAAAAATTACTTATCGTGTTACTCAAGAAGAATAATTAACATGTAGAGGATTTATTTGTAAATAATGAACTACAGTTAATGAAAGAAGAAAATAATTTAAAATTATTTAAAAAACAAATTTTTTTTATCTGATTTTAGAGAGAAACTGATTTACTTGGCATCGATCGTTTTCAATGTTATTAAAAGGGTAGGGTGATGGAACTTTTGATGATTTTTATTTCTCGTTCTCTAAATACAACTAAAATAAATAAATGTGAAACAAACATCAGTTTCTTCTTTTCATTCTCCAACTAGAAAGAACTAAGCACGTTCTGAAATTCTTCTTTCACTATTGGTAACACGACAGCTAGGCTTGACAAATGACTTTTTTAACAATGAAAAGCAACTTACATCGAAATACAAATGAAGGCTGCGAATTTCCGCAGATAATTCTAAAAAACATGCGGTTTTCTTCAGCAGCTGTTTATTATCAGCCCCCTCATTCTTGCGAGTGAAAACAAAAGATGAAGGGGAAAACAACACACACACCTTCTACTATTAAATAGTAGATGGTCTGAAACTGATTTTTCTAAATCAAAAATTGATAAGCAAAGAAAATGTTAATGATTACATACAGACAAATCTTTTGAAGAACTCTTGAAATGAACAATTGAGAAAATTTTATTCGTGTAACTCTCTGGGAAGAAAAACTGAAATTTAGGGGACTGGAGGGATGAACTGTATCCAGGTTGCTTGGTACAGCACTTGAGCTGTAGCTAAAGTAAACGCAAAAAAAATTCCAATATATGAGTTATTGGATTTTAAATGTTAGTGACAATTAAATTCCTGATCAACATACCCTTCAAATAAAAGTATGCTATAATATTCTAAGTAAATTATTTCCTTTAAAAACTTTACAATGTAGATTTTCAAGAAATTCGGTTAAAATACAGCACATTTTTTTATTATAATTGAATCATACATGGTATCTTAAATCTACTGAGACTCAAAATCTTCTCATTGACGTGTTGTGGAAATTCAGAGAGTTGGTTTCAGCCTTGGTGGCTTCCTCGTTATGCGTCTGATCAGAATTACGAGGCTCACTCATATAGTTTGAAATGTGACGTCATTAAAAGATTAATCAGTATGATTCAATCTTTTTACTCCTTAAAATAAGGAAAAGATGGGAAATTGTTTTTGATAATACAATTTAATCTTTTTAATTGTCTTTAACTCTATAAAATTTTTAAAAACTGTATTGATTACTCACTTGCTATTTATCTAACAGATTATCTAATCAGAAAATCGAAATAGAAAAATTAGATATATAAACATTTAGTGTCCTAATTTATCTTTATTTGTTGTAAAGAATATTTATTTGTGAAGAAAAAGTCGATATTTATCCGAAACTTGATAGAAAATTTCATTTTATTGCATATTTTCTCTTTTAGTGAAACCACTCATTGTTCGTGTGGAACCACACAAGCGCCATCTATCGGCGGACAAAGAAGCCGAACTGAAATGCACGACCAGTGGTTCGAGACCTCCCGCAGTTATTACATGGTGGAAAGGAAGCAAAGAACTAAAATCTGGTCGGACAGACAGTCAGACAGGAGACTCGACTGTCAGTCTACTTCGATTCGTCCCTTCGGTGGAAGACAACGGGAAGTATTTCTCCTGCAGGGCTCACAACCCTGTTATACCAGGCAGTGCCAAGGAAGAGGGGTGGAATCTGGAAGTATTTTGTAAGTATACTATTAAATGAAAATTTAACGGTTTTAGAAAACACTGTGTGATAACCCCCGCCCCGGGGGTAACATCTCTTCATCTACGCGACCTAGATTTGTAGGAGGAAATGATTGATCACCCAAATTCGCCATAATAAGTTTAATTCATTCTTGTCTAAATATATTGATCAACACAATACAAGTCTTACTATAGGGATTCAATAAGGACTGATGCAACGTAATCCCAAATTCTAAGTAAATAGCGCCTGGAATCCTAATCACTATCTTTATGAGAAGTTATCTTAAGAATCTTTATTTGCCTTAGATCAGTGCTTCTCAAACTTTCAATACTGGCGCCCCCCTTTTCGATCACAATTTTTATCGCGCCCCCCTTATACATTAATAATGTACTGAATGCTAAAGCTTCAATAGGCGATCTTAATTATAAACCATACAAATTAGTAATATAAGTATTAAATTTTGTATACTACTTTTAAGCAAAAAAAATTAATTAATTAATAGGATAATTATTATGTTATTTTTCCTTTCTCTAATTTTTAAATTGAACATATGGAAAAATGCGGTGGTTGCTTAGAAGACAAAATATACATATCTGCTAAATATAGAAAAAGAACTCAGAGGGTCAATTTCTAATCATAAGCATTCCTTATAAAAACTTTGCTTTCCAAGACAAGCTCATAGAAGTCGTTAATACTTATTAAATTTGTTCTTAATTTAATTTTAATTAATTAGTTGTAAAATATTCTGTGCAGCACTAATAAATTAAAAGTACACCGGCAGAAGTGCTCGCTCTTTGCACGAGTTATTTTTAAGAAAATAAAACATTATTGATATAATAGCTGAATTGTAAGGGAAGCAAAGCCAAGTGCTCGACAATGTTTACAAAAACGTAAAATGTTTTTTTTTAAAATGGTTGCTCAAATTATAGTTAGTTTTAAGCGAATTGTAATTTTAAGCCTCACGGAATTAGCATTTATAATTGATGTTAAACAGTAGCGCACACAGGAATTTTTCAAGGGGGTCCGGTGTCGAAAGTTCACCAATCTTGTATCAGGTTCCTTTTCTTTTTGTAGATTTTGGGGAACAAAACACAGTTAAAACTAATTCTTGAATAAATAATTAGCATTAATTAATAAAATTAATCATTAATAACAAATACTTAATTAAATTTTGCGTAATATATTTATAATTATAATCAACCGGAAAAAATCAAGGGTTTGGGGGGTTCGAACTCCCCCTTGTGTGCGCCACTGATGTTAAATAATGATCAATAATATAAAATATCGATGAAGAATAATTGTATTATTTTTAATATTTAAAGCGAAAAGACTTCAACATGTTTTAACCCGGTAGCAGGCGCGCACTCGATACGGTCGAGCGGGGTTATTGAGTCACCCCAATCCTTTTTTTATAATTATTTTATTGTACACGATACAAATCATGATTCCAGTGAATAATTTAATTAAGAGAAAGTTAACTTACCTACTTTCAAGGACTTTTCAATTTTTCTTTGGTAATAAATAAACAGTTTTGCCAGAATTAACGATTTTGTAATCTGTGTGTCCCGCGCGACCACTTCCGGGTAAAAAGTATATTCATTATAATAATATGTATGTTAATGCTAAAAAAATTGTGTGAAACGTTTTTCATTATGCTTTATATGTTGAGAATACTTATAAAAATATCTCTTGGCCAAGTAATCCTTCATATTGCTTGTGTGTGTGTGCTCTCCGTGGTTTTCCAAATATCATAAAACTCTTTTGCATGGAAAAAAGCGCAACAGAGAACACATAAGAGAGGGGTCATAACTAACTGTACCAATAACTTAGAAGGTCAAACAGATTACAGCTATAATGTGCAGTATTTCAAAAATAATGACAGTGATGAATTTTTTATGTTCCTAAATTTTTTCGATTCTGGGTCTGGGATCTGTTTTTTCTCTGAAAGAGTAGTATGTTAGGTTCTCAAAAAGAAAGCGTAATAAAAAAATCTCTCATCATGGGATTACAGCAAATCAAATAAAAAAATTTTTTATTTGGTTATAGGATCAAAGATAGCTAATTAGGTATTGAAGAAGTTTTTATTTTTGCTGACTTAATATCGCGCGCGCGCGCCTATAAATTATATCAGAGTTAAAGTGCATTTTTTATTATGTCTGAAAGTATTTTGTTTTAATCCATTCCAGTAAACTAATTATTTTTTAAATCTTTTATTTTCGATATGCTCGCGCCCCCCTCGTAAGGTCATCGCGCCCCCCAGGGGGCGCGCCCCACAGTTAGAGAAACACTGCCTTAGATTCTTCAACATACTAAAGCCCTTTCTATAATTATGCTTCTATATTTAATATCTTACCAATAGCTCTCGGCCTTCAGCATCTCAGCTTTTAGTCTCCTTGTTTTATTCTACCATTCTATTCTATCATTCTAACACGCGAATACTTAATCTCCAATATATAATATATCTAATCACTAAATTGCGCATCGCGGTTTCTTCTTGAGACGATTGAATTGAAATAATGCCATTCTGGCCCCAAAGATTCCCCAAGAGGATTAATGTGAAAGCGTGTTAAAGCCCTGCCACAACTGTTTTAGAAAATTAGGGAAAAAATTTAATTTTTGCATACTTTTCATTACAAAAGTGAATGAAAAAAAATAGGAGCTCTAGTTTATTACTCAAAATATTTATATATTACCTTTGTTGCGACTCGGAAGTCAAGGGTGTGGAAGGGTTCGAGGAAGAAGCAGTCATGATCAGTAGCGCACGCAGGAATTTTTCAAAGGGGGGTCCGGGGTCGAAAGTTCACCATTCTTGTATCATGTTCCTTTTGATTTTGTCGATTTTCGGGATCAAAAGACAGTAAAAAACTAATTATTGAATAAATAATGACATTAATTAATAAAATGAATCATTAATAACAAATATTTAATTAAATGTTTCGTACTATATACTTAGACTTGTAATCAATCGGAAAAAAAGTGAGGGCTTTGGAGGGGGGGTCTGGACCCCCAGGACCCTCCCCTTGTGTGCGTCACTGGTCATGATCATAAAATAATTAATATAATCATAAAATAACTAACACTTTACGAAATGCTCTTTTATAATTCAATTTTTGGAGCAATAATGAATCTTAATCCGAAATCAGATAACTAAATTATCTTAACTATTCATCTTGGTTAAAGCTACTTCAATGATCATACTCACAGTCTGATAGCTAGTTCAGCTGATATCTTTCACTATTCCGGTGGATTCTCTTTTTTACTATTAATCTTAAGATTCGCAACCCCCAATCCTTGCTTACCATCACTTGGATTTCAGCTTACGACCTAGTCAATCATTATTTCGCATACTCACGACTAGCACTTGAACAACAGTTACATTTGCATAAATTAAGTCATCTCTACGGAAAACGATTTTTAAATTAAAATCATGGTTAAAGAATATTTTCCCCTAGAGGATTAGTAGAAAACCCGAATAGAGCCCTTACACTTTTACAATTAAAAACTTCAAATATACTTTCAGGTACACATCTTTCAAATCCAGTATGAATCGTTAGAGAAAATAATACTTATAATATACCACCCTACAATTACCTCAATTAAAACCAATTTGTAACGCTCGCATATGTAGAATGTGTATATAATTTTAGTAGTTTAAAAATTTTCTTGATAAAAAAAATTGAAAATTAAATCATAATAAAAAATTGGTCAAGCTATGAATATTAAATTAACAATAAATTTATAACATATATTTTGGTCCAAACACTTAACATGTCATTTACAAAAGTGTTAAACATGCAGTATTTGATATTTAATTGAACAATATATGCACCATGACTGATGATGAAAATAATCCTATATAATACTTTCGTTCCTACTATGCAACAAAATTAACTTATTAGCATCGAGATGGCGACAAGTTTAGAAAATTTTTGCAAATCCTAAATTATTAAAATATACAATTATGCAAGAACCCTCAGTCGGTATCTTAAATTTTGTTTATGCATATGATTTAAATCATATTTAAATTTAAAATATCAAGTTCCAAACTTGTTTATATCAGGTTATTTTTATTTTAAATTTCATAGAAATGTTTAATGGTCGTAGCAGAACACTAGTGAATAATTTAAATTATATGTGAAATTATTTATGCATACCTTCAGTATAAAAGTAAGAATCTTTTTTAAAATAATCTCATATTTGCAGTTAACTTTGAATCTAATTGAACAATAATGCTTATATATTTATGGAACAAAAAGTTATAAAAAACTTCAATGAATAAATTACACTACGTACGATTTAGAGAAAAAAAAAGATAGAAATAAAAACTTAACAGTAATGAATTTCTTATAAAAACCAATTCCTTGCCTAGAATTCCAGAGAGACAAATGTAAAAACTCTTGAAAACTCAAATAATCACCAGAAACGAAATATATAAAACACGTAGGAAATAAATAACAAGATGCTTAAGAATGAAAAAGAAAAGAGAAAATTTCAAAACAAAAAAAAAATAATGTACCCAATTAAAAATAAATAAGAAATTAAGTAACATCTTAAAAAAAACCCCTTCAAAATATTTTTTTGCATTAATTAGATTGAAAAAGTAAATAAAAAACATTTTGAAATAAAATCTAAATATACCATGGGAAACAAAACACATTGTTGCACTCTACTGTACGATGTACGTTATAAATTACCTGAATCTAGTTTGTTACATTTTATATATTTTAGTACGTAAACCTAAATGTAATTTGCCTTAATTAGTACTTTTATCATTTCATTATTTAAAATTGCTAAACGATCAATTTATTACGATCTTTCTTGGAAAATCAACATACATTTACTTTTGAACAAAATACACATGCCAAGATTTGCATAGCGTAGGCGGGAACAATCCATTTCAATATTTACTGTTTCACACGTAAATACTTCAATAAACTTTCACAATTTTATTTTAGTTAATAGTGGTGAATACATCAAATAAGGGACTTGCAACAAATGACGAATATGCTCAATACTTGCTTCCATTTAAAAATCATAAATTTTGCGGTTTTACCTTAACAAATAGAATGTAGGGTTAACAAATAACGAGGATTGAAAAACATGCGTGCATTTCGGAAAACTTTGGTTCAGTGACCTTTGTTATATTGCAGATAAAAGTTAAAAAAAATGGAACATTAGGCTGTGCACAATTTAATTAAACTCCTATTCATCAGATGAATAATGTATACTAACTTTTGTCTTCACAAAAATGGTGCGAAATTGATTACATCGGGAAAATGATTGCATTATGTTTTTTTCCCCTCATCTTTTCCGTTTTTCTAAACAAAGAAAGAGCAAAAAATGCGTATAAAAACAAAGTAAAATACAAATTCTTTAAGTGAAAATAAATTACAGTAAAGAAATTTCGTTATTCATATATTCTGTGTTATTTTGAAAAAGGGAAAAAAACTATTAAAAAAAACCTCAATAATTATTTTCTTTTCCCAAACTACAAAAGACACAATCTCCTGCACAATATTTCCTTTGCATCTAATGTTTTGCGCTTAGAATTTACCTTTACACATAATAAAATGAATGACAAAAACAGAAAGAATAAAATAAACATTTGATATTCATATCACTGTTTTGTGAATCGAAAACTCTGGTGTGAAATAACTTCGATAAACTTTTACCGTTGATTTTATTTTTAGTGTTCAATGTTTTTTTCCCCCGCATTCATAGCTTATCTAACATTTTTTTATGTTATTATATTTTATTTGTTTATTTTTAATCAATATTATAAAGGAAAAGAAACTTTGAATGTAGGAAAAAAATTAGTTTTTTAAGCAAAAAAGAAATAATATTAAAAGAGTAGCTAAGCCATCTCTGCTAAAAAAGTTAATTTTTCTTTTTCTATATTCTTTTCAATGTTATCAAAATAGTGATAATACTGTTTAAATAAAAACCAATAATTGTTTGGATTTTGATAAAATTGACAGCACTTTAAAACTTTATTTTGTGTTTATATTGGATTCTGCTGTGAATAATCAATCTTATAAATCAATCGTCTTTCAAATGCAGGAAAGATTTTCACTACTAATAGGCATATTCTCTCGGAGTTTATCATGGGCTATAATAGCCTGATGGCGAACCTTTATCAACCTGCCATTTTTTTTCTAAAGAAATGTTTAATGAGGCAAAGAAGTGCCGCCAAATAATTTTGACTTATGATTATATTGCGAAAATAATAAAAAATACTAAACAATTCAAAACCCTTTATTTATAGTACGAAAAAATACATTTTGCACTGTACAGTAGAAAATGCTTTAATTATAGTGTAATTCAAATTAAAGTCACACTAACATTAGTGTGATTTTTGTTATTGCACATTGTAGATGACAAATAACTTATATTGGTATTGGATAAGATGTTACTTTTAGCAGAATGCATGCTGAATTGGAGTCATCTGCCATACGGTTTCTAAGCAATTAATTATTTTTAATCTGGTTCACTTTTTTGAAACAAGGGTTTGTGATTTTTTTTCATAATGCCGTTTTACAGACAATATTCTACATACCATCGTTAAAGAACATTAAACATTCACCATGTTTTCGCATTTACAAATACTGCCAAATTTCTCGGTCCACCAAGTTTGAAATTCAGTTTTATACTTAATGTATTGCACTTTTTCTTTTGCTAAACTAGCCAAGTTGAATAACAGCTAAAAATCATACATATAACACAAATAAATCTTAAAATACAGTTGTGTCAACGAAATTCTCTATGCTATGTACAGACAAATTTTGCATCATTAGCAATTGTAGTCCACTGTGGAACTAAGGCAAGACAGCAACAAACATGTGTGCGCCCTGCGTCCTATCACACGCGTTTGTTCGTAATACCTCATAGTGAACTTTGTTAGTTTGAAAAAAATGCTAAATGTTTTGATCGATGGCGTACGCAAAATACTGTGGTGCATGTCATCAATGGCACGCGTGTCACTGGTTCGCCCTCCCTAGTTTAGTGGTTATGGTCCCAAATTCGTGGGTGGCGTTTAGTGGGTTTAAGCCCTAGTACCACTGAACACTCTTACGTAGAGGGACTGATGTACGTTAAATCTGTTGAGGCTCAAAATCCTTTCGTTGGCGTGTTGTGATTGTTTTGAAAAAGAGGTGCCACCTCAGGTGTCGTATTTGTCATTTGACCGCCTGAGTCACAATTTCGAGTCGCATTATCAACAGTCCTCGTGCTGTTTAATAGCGCAACGTTCATAAGCACTCTCTCACTCGGAATAAATCCTTACTTTCTGGAGTTACTCAGCAATTGTTGTAGATTTTCTTCTCACAGGAAACAAATAATATACACATAAGCCTACAATAACACAAATTGAAAAAAAAATTACACATATAATGAACGAGCATTACTAATTCGGGATCATGATTCGTAAAAAGCAAATGAAACGCATAGTCGTTGTCAAATGTTTGACTCCAAAATGTCTTCCATACATCGTCTATATATTGCCTTGGAAGAGTCTTCTATGACTCACTAAATCTTTCTCGTCAAATAGGTCAAGATCTTTTTGGATTTTTCTTCATACTCCTTTAGTTGTCAAATTTAAGGACAAGTTTTGTTGCCAAGACAGTCCTGTTCACTAGATGTCGCTGAAAGAGAATTTTCTCTGGACTTACTGATAAAATTTCCAGATACAATAACCTTACTGCAGGGAAGCGAAATTTCCTTAACAATATGTTCAACACTATAACGGCCTAAAAGCTAAAAAAAAATTGAAATAACTTCTTTTGCTTAGTTGAAAAAGTGATAAATACTTTAAAAATGTTGATTCATCTGTGTGTGTGTTTGTATAAAATAGGTGAAGTATATTTAATTCAGATTTTCTCTTGGATTATTAATGCATAAAAAAAAATTAACAACTGTTGTGCCGTTTATTGTAATTTAAAATTAATTTTAATGAAATTACAATTAATTATTCAATTAGTTATAAAAATTAATAATTCTTTTAGTGTATTTTACTCTACTTAAAAAACAAGTTTTTGTTAATTATAAAAAATTCCTGCATTACAATAAGAACAGATGCAAGAAAAAAAACAATACATATCTGGTCAGACAGATCTGCAAAAATTGGAGCATAAAAACGGAATAAATACTGGTATCCCATGCATTATAATTATTGATTAAAACATAACTCGCTTACGTGATACGAAAACTACTCTTAATAGCGTCTAGAGAAAAACATGTGCACTTCCGAATGATTTACTTATTACCGTGTTCAAGTAATGTACTGATGTCTGTTATTACAGCCCATTAAAGCTAAAGAAAATACATTTCTGTTTCAGAGGCTGTATCATTTTCGTATGTTTTAATAATGTTGTAGAACGAATAACGGTATTAATGTTAAGTGAAACCTGTGTAAAATAACTTGTTATATGCATAAGAAACATTTGTTTAAATTCTTAGTTCATGTATTATTGTGCCATAAATACTGTAAATTTCGTTGCTGATTATATTTAAACATTTAATAGAATCATAGAGTCATGCAAGTTGATTACTTGTTGAAATTAAATGTATTTAGGTTTATAACAATTAGGTACCTTTTTACACAATGTAACGAAAAAACAATCAACGTACCAGGATAGAGCTGTCCCATTTAGATCAACATTGGTAGATGTTAAGTATATTGAAAAGCCAATGCTTATAATTTCAGAACAATCGAATAATTTATTTTAGAGTTTTCCCGTTTCAAAGGAAAATTAAGAAGGCATTGGTCCTCTTTTAACCTTGTGCTGGGTGTAATCTAGAAGAGGGTTTGAGCCCTAGTGTCAATGAATACTCGCTGGATAGAGAGGCTGATGCACGTTAAATTATCCCGCAGGAGAGTGGAAGTTTAAAAAACTAAGGCAGCGTTTCTCAAACTGTGAGGCGCGCCCCTCTTGGAGGGGGGGCTTGACTACTCTACAAGGGGGGTGCGAGCATATTGGAAAGTCAAAAACAAAAGATTATTTTTTTTAAAAAAAATACATTAATTTACTAAAAATAAGCAAACAAAATACATTCCGACATAATAAAATATGAAATACACATTTATACTGATATATTACTCTTATAAAAGTATCAGTGCTACACAATGTATTTTATAATTAATTAAACAATTAACATGATTAATTTATAATTAATAAAATAAAAGCAAGTTTTATAATTTCCAGTGGCCCCATCGGACTGTCATATATAAAATTATATACAAAAATTAACACTTATCTTCATAGTTTGTACGGTTTATAATTAATGTAACTGCCGATTAAAAGCTACGCGATTCACTTCCCCATGCCAACCATTGTCCACTTAAGTGTGTGTATATGATATATTGGGGGTAAAAGCAAATCCTCTGAAATAAGTAAATCCTTCGCTAACACTGTCTAAGTCCTTTTGTTGCATTCCAAAGCCTTCTGAATAATTTTATGGAAAGCAGTGCACATAAAAGATCGTACTTTGAAAAGACGCATATATACGCCCGGAGAAATTAATGCTTTCGTTAAGCGAGACGTTTATATGCGCCAGTGACACTTTAGAGGTTACAGTTGTATCGTAGTTTTAGCGTCTAAGTGTGATATTTTTGAATTCATTGCACTGCTATTGTATGAGGGGTACGATGAAAATTATGATTGAATATCGGAGCGAGGATATTGAAACTTGAAAAACCACTGAACTAAGGTGCGATTCAGCTAAGGTGTCATCACTCGACCGTGGATCAAAATCGACATCACCAATAGTCCTCGTGTTTCTTCAGAATACAAAGTTAATTTAAACAAAATCAAACCAAAACTTCCTGAGCATGGATTCAATCTATAACCCACAGTGGCATTGATTGACAAAATTCCCAGATGGTGTCCTGCGAAATTCTTTTCCAAATTATCTACAAATATAAAGTCAAATCATTAACAATCCGGGGTGGGTGCAATCGCTTTCTCATAACGTTCCAATTGAGCTATAGAAATCTGGCTAACTAGTTTATTAAGGATGTATTCGACAATCTTGAAGACAATGCATAACAATGCACACCATTTTTTCTTTTTTTAAGATAAGCTTGGAGTGTCATTCCAATGTGCTTTAAATTTGTCAGAAAGGACTATCAAAGGAAATAACACCCCAGATCATAATAAAATATCGGGAGTCTGTGGGTGTGCAGTTAAGTGCAGGATCTCTAAGCTGCTATGGATGTCTCGAGATATGTTTGTTGTAAGGACGCAAGTGGAAATGGAACTCAATACTAAAGACTTAACGTTCCTTGTCAGCGTGATTTTAAGATGATCGATCCTGGTACAGCTGTAATTAGACTTGACAGGCGTGAGAGCTGAGTGGTGTAATGGTCAATATGAGTTTAAATTCTACTCCGTCAGTCGTCTGTCGAGGCTGATGCTAAAGACACGTGTTGGCCACATGTTGATAGTTGATAACGACGAACTCGGTACTACGATAACTTCTTGGACAATCGATCTTTATTTTTGTTCTGTTGTAAGTCTGAATTGACCTCTACCGTCACGACATTGTCATCTAACGTTTTTGAACTAAACTTGTCATCACAGTCTTGTCACAGCATCTCTAGACCTCAGAAGTTGAACGACTGTTCAATTCGTCTCAACAGACTTTTTCAATCCTATAGTAGGATCTCTTACAAACTCTGATATATGCTGGTAATGAACACACGTCCTTCGAGGTGACATTGTTACAGTCAACGTAAGATGTTCTCAGCCGAAATACACTCATGGACAAAAAATTAGCGCACCAAGAAATAAATACGGGATCGTAATGAAACTTAGCATGGAGATATATGACGGAAAGATACACAAATGGTTAAAAATCCAGCGTGATTGAGCAACACATATAGCCGGTAGAAGGCGATTAACGTCGTTTTCCGTGGAGAATAAAACATGTAACCAAAGCTTGTTTGAGTGTGCTGAATCGTTTAAAAAGGAAGAGCTGAGGTAGATAGGCCATTACGCCGTTTTCGAAGACAATATGAGCAATTTGAGAGGGGGAGAATCATCGGCATGATGGAAGCTGTGTGGTCAGCTAGGCGAGTAGCTCGTCAATTAGACAACTCTGATTGTCTTACGAGGTAGTGTTGGGACCAGTGGATCCGAGAGATGTCATTTACACGAATACGAGGCTCAGGACACCCTCGACAGACCAGTCGTCGAGAAGACCGCCACATCGTAAGAAATGCACGCGTACAGCCAACTGCTTCATCGGCCGCCATCCAGGCACAGGTAGCATCTTCACTAGGGTCTCCTGTGTCTTCTCGAATCATACGAAGACACCTGGCTGAAGGACATTTTGGATCGTGGTGCCCATTATGCGTGCTGTCCTTGACGCCCACCCATCGATGCCTACGTTTGGAGTGGCGCCACGCACGAGAAAACTGGACTGCAGCGGAATGGAACCAGGTTGTCTTTAGCGACGAATCCAGATTAAATCTTAGCAGTGATGACAATCGTATTCGTGTGTGGAGACCCCGTGGTGAACTCCTCAATCTTGCGTTTACTTTACAGCGACACACTGCTCCCTCAGCTGGTGCGATGCTATGGGGTGCCATTGCCTACAATACACGGTCACCCCTATTATAGATCTAAGGCACCATGATAGCCCAGTGGTATGTCTATGACATTCTGCAACCACATATGTTGCCATTCATGAAAAGGCTCCCAGCTGTCATTTTGAAACAAGACAATGCTCGGCCTCACACGGCAAGGGTATCACAAGACAGTCTCCGCACTGTGTTACTACTCTTCCTTGATTTACCCGATCCCCAGATTTGTCTCCAATCAAGCATATCTTGGATCATTTAGGACGGCGAGTTGGGAATCCTACGAGTTTGAACGAACTAGAGGCAAGGTTACAGCAAATATGGTACGAAATGTCTCAAGACATCATACAGAACTTGTATGCCTCATTGCCCGATCGTATCGCATCGTGCATTCGCTCTAGAGGGGGTTCAACAGGGTATTAAATCCTCCGTTCTTTTGTTTTTTTCTTCTGAACTACATGATCCTTTTTCTTTGATCTTCTAATCATTTACTTATATCAAAGTAGTCATTACGTATGTAAAATTTCGTTTCATTTTGACGACTTCTTGGCGCGCTAGTTTTTTTGTCCGTGAGTGTGTATAAGTGAGAGTGGATCGTCAGTTTGAAAATAGCTCCTCATTTCCCACTTTTGAACGCATTGGAGCTTAAAATGTATTTCTATGCAACATTTCATTACAAATAGGGAGCTCCTTTTTGATGTTTCGATTTTTTCGTCAAAGAATATATTAACATGAAGGTAAACATGTGTGTTGAAAATTAATTAGGCGTTCTTTAAGAATGAATAAGTGAAAAATATAGCACGTGCTGTGTAGTTGAAGAAAAATGTAATGAAACTTTGCCTTTTGCAATATCTGCAGACATTATTCTGGTTGTATACTTGGGACACATCGGTCATGAAATATTATAAGGACGACGCTAAAAAGGTTTCATCTGTTTTGAATTATTCCGATTGTTCATATAAGTTACACTAGAAAAACAGCATTATTTTCTATTTGTTATGTCATTTGAAGACTTTGGCTTAAATGTCAATAAAATTCTAGTTTTATTGTACACAATTGTAGAACTTTTGATTTTATCAAGTTATTTGTAAGGAAAAAATACTATTTTGATACGTTTTCAATCTTTTTGAATACCAATGTTTTGGAAAAAGAATCTGCGAAATATTAAAATTCACTAGTGGTACTTTGTTTACATTTTCTTAGAAATTGATTTAAGAGTACAATAATTAAATTTATATCCACAGTTTGAAAATTGAAAATGACAAACAACTGACTTAAAAAGGTATTAAGATCACTAGTACATAAAAATTTCAAACTTGTTTATTTGAACACTGGAGATTAATGTTTTTAAGGATAATTGAAACATTAACACACAAATTCAAGTACGTTTCAAAATAGAAAACTTAATCAACCATTCCTTACTCTTCTAAATACATTTATAATTTAGAAAAATAAATACTTATTTCGATACTCCCTCCCCCCATTTCACTTTAATTTCTGAAAAGAAACAAAATAAAAGTATTTGAAAAACTTAAATGGGTTAGCAGGTGTCATGTTGTCACTTATTTTTTAAAATTATTTTCTCATTGATGAACTACTTGTCGGATCACATTGTCGGTTTCAAGTATGTGTACCATTTTATGATATTCTAGGATAAATATCCACGCTGTCACATCTAACAAGTGAATTCTATGAGTGAGGAACACAATTAATATGAAATAACCCAGATTATCGCTATCGGTCTATATTTTGTGACGCAAAGAAAAATTCCTCCATTTTTCTCGGGCATCTCAATCAATTCCTCCTTTTTATTTTGATCAACACCTCTATCTCCTGAAGTGAGGTTCCATTGAGAATCAATCAAGCCGTGAACCATACCTCATTCCCATGATATATAATCGAAGGTCCGTCTAGCAAGACGTAACAGGATAGTAAGAAGGCGAGATGACAACAAAAGTGAGCTACACACTAGTGATGTTTGATAAATGATTCGGTAAAGACCTTAAGCTACTTGGCGGTGTTAGCGAATGAAAGATACTACGTCTTGAGGTTTGCACGGGCGTCTCTCATTGTTTTCATATACTTTGAGGCACGTATTTTATAAGACCGGCAGCAATTTCAAAAGCGAGTACGTGAACTGGTTTTCAAACAGCCAGATACCACCCGGTTGTTAGATGAAAAAGCCGCGGAGTTGGGTACAATATCTTCTTTTTCTCTTTATGCATTACTTTTCCGATATTAGAAATAGAAAATAGAGACGTATGAATGCAAAATGTTATTTGTTTTGGCGAGAATTTTCTTTTTTTATTAGGAGTAAACACATATGTTTTGGGGAAGTTTTTATTTATATTTATTTTTCCTTTTGCGTGTTATAAAGTTTTCTTTTTAAAATAGCCAAAATTGGCAGTATTTACTTTCCATTTGTAGACTGTAGGATAGAATATATATAAGGCTGGATAAGGAAGCGAATTGAGGCTGCTTTTTTTAGACCAAATTTCGTTATCATCTTGCCAATGTTTTTTTTTAATAAGAGGAAATTATATCTAATCAACAACTTCATTTATAACATTCCATTTTAAGCATAAATTTAATTTTGGCTTACATTACCTTTTTAAAAGCAAACATTTATTCAATTTTTAGTAGAAGTTACGAACTAGTATTTAATTTTATAAAAGAAAAAATATTGAATCTAAAAACATTACTTATCTCTCACAAATGCAAGCATTAACGAGAACACACAATTTTACAATTGTAAAGAATCTATAAAATATTTAGAAACTCGTGTCTTTCCCTTATCATTCAACATAAGGCGGAAAATACACTATTTCAGTATAACGAGTTATCTTCTTCTATGAAGCGGTCTTATGACGCTAAATTATTTTATCGCTATTCGTTTTGTATTTTGATTTGATTCTTTTCGCAATACATGGATCTGAATCATGTATAACTCCATTATTGCTTTGAGACTGAATTCCATGAAATCATTTAGCATGTCTCAGACTTGGAAATTATTTTCAGATGGAAAGTCAAAGTCTCAATATTGTGAAGATGTAACACTACTGTCTATTTCAAATGTTCTTAAAATTTTGAAATATTTCGCGAGTACATATGTTTTTCTTTTCATAGGTAAAGATAAATAATTAATTTATAAGTGTTGAATATATTTTTACAGGAAGAAATGAAATAATTGTCATATGCAGAGATGAGCAGTATAATATAAAATGCATTAAAGAAGTGAATTCTACTATCTATAGAAGAGTAAATTTTAAGTCTTGTGCGTCAATGTCGAATATTTTTAGTCCAAAAATTATACTTAATTTACGTGCAATTGGTGCTAGATATCGAAAGTAACATTACAACAAAGATTCTGCGAAACTACATCGCTATAAAGTCACGTTTAGTATAGCCAAAAAGTCCAACATAAAATATTCATAGTTTTGAATTATGGTATCATTCATATTCTTCTTTAATTAGCACTTTTAAAGTGTAACAAAATATTTTAATAAATAAGAAAAAATGTAAGAAATATGATTAAAGTTTAAAGGGCTAATTAAAAATAGAATAAGATGGAAATGAATATTATCCCTGTCCTGAAAAAATTAGCTATTCAATTTTATTGCAAAATGAACTTATTTTTGTTTTCATTGA
>BMAU01006689.1:102500-168990 GCA_019973935.1 Trichonephila clavipes
CTGTGTACAGATGAAATGAATCTTGCATTCACTGCAGTTTCCTGTTGAATACTAATTGTTTTAATGAATTCACATTATTTGTGAAACATGAATTGTATAATAGTAAAGATAGAATTTGTGTGTGTGTGTTATGCATTGTGGGACATAAAAATGAGGTACACGGGAGTGACTGGAATGGTTAAATAAATGATAATTCTCTAAGCGAATTTATAATTCCATCAGTGATCGATGCGTAATTATTATTTACTGGGGTCATTTCTTTTCTATTTAAGAATTATTAATTTATATATTTGCTGGCATTAAAAATAATTTTGTTTCCGTATAAAATTTCAGTTCTGATGACTACTACCGATTACATTAGTTTATTAATTTCTTAAAAATATAACTTTACGCCATTGATTCTTTTGAAAATACAAATTGTAAAATAAAAGGCATTTTCTTTCCTTTTTTCTTTTATTCTTTCAATTTTGTTTCCGCACAATATTTCATTTATAATGATTACTACCATTTAGATTAGTTTATTAATTTCTTAAAAAGTTAACATCACGCTATTATTTTTTTGAAAATGCGAATTGTAAAATAAAAAGGCATTTTCTTTTCTTTCAATTTTATTTCCGCATATTTCAGTTTTGATGACAACTACCAATTAGATTAGTTTATTAATTTCTTAAAATAATAACATCACGCTATTTATTCTTATGAAGAGGCAAATTGTGATATCAAACGCATTTTATTTTCCAACCTATTAAATTTTCCCTTTAAAAGCAGCAATGTAGAGGGATTGATGCACGTTTAATTTGTAGAGACTCCCAAATAAAAATTCTCACATTAGCATGGAGAGGAAGTTTGAAGAATAAAATGCAATCTTATGTGTTACCCTCGTTACTTGACCGATGTTCAAAACTATAACGTTTAAACCAGAGATCTTCAAACTATGTTCCACGGAAGCCTGGGGTTCCACGAGTCAGAATAAAAATAATAGAAAAGAAATAAATATGTATGCAAAAATGGATTCACGTTCTTTATGGAGTTTGAATAATTACAAGCATCTGAAGATCATCCCCCTTATTCATCAAAACTGAAAATTTTATTTATATGTAATAATTTTATTTTTCAACCCTTTTTAAACTTTTATTATTAATATAATAAAAGAATATTAAAACGCGTGCGCTTATTTTTATACATATACTTCCTACTAAATTGTGAATATTTTATTGTTTACTATCTCGGGTTTCCCAAATAATTTTACACTCGTTAGTTAGTACGTCTTGCAAAACTAAATAGTTTTCTAATGGAAAAATGCACCTTTTTTACATTTGTGGAGAACAACATCTGCAATGAAGGAGAGGGAACAGCGCATCAAAAGAGTTGATGCTAGCATCTAAATTTAAGCAAGAACACTTTGAAAATTTTAGGTTGCAAATTTCTCTCATGCAAAATACATGCGATTTCTCACACGGCTATAAACATTTTAATGCTATTCAGAACATTGTGTTTAAGTGAAATATATTTCTCAACGTACGTGGCTACAAACACAAATTTAGCTCAAAATATGTAATATGATTGAATTTAATTTCAATACATCTATACTTTGACAGTTTGTGTAAGAAAATACTAGTATATGTCCCAGGTGCTAAATATAATGCATGGTTAGATGCCACTTGAATCACAAATTAATGTTATAAATGAGTACATTATGTTGAAAAATTATATTATATATATATATATAACTTTTTAATAATATATACATTACATTTTATAATTGCCTTTACATAAAATGCATATAACATGTTTTACTTTAAATATTATATTTTGAGATATATTCTTCAAAGTATGCGTATGAAATGGGGTTCCACGAAAACACTTTCTAGTTTTAGGGGTTCCACGAAAGAACCCTCAAGTTCTAGGGGTTCCGTGAGTTGAAAAAGTTTGAAAACCACTGGTATAAACTAAATCGCCAATAGCCTTCACATTTTTCTTAAAAGTTCATGTTAATAAACAAGCAATCTTACTAAATCTTGTGCAAATCTCAAGGCTGAAATTCTTTTTTGCTTTCGTTGATATACGCTTTAAATTTTTACAACAAGTTAATAATTTGCTAAAGATAATCGAATGTGATCGGAGTGTTCTAGAATTAAGAAAGATGCAAAATTAAAATGTTAGTAAATAATTAAAGAAAATGAGAACTTGATGTTATCCTGCAATTTTTGTGATTGCGTAACTGGTGGAACAAAATGGTAGTAGAAACATGCGAATTCATAAATGATTAAAATGCAAATTATTGAAAAAACAATAATTAACGCATGCAAAAAGTAATTGTTTTTCAACATCCGCACTTTAAAACAACAGAAATGCTGCAGGCAACAGACCTCTTCAATTTAAACCCTGGTCATCTGATGAGGTCCCTCTCCATACAAACTACTATAGTACGCCAACGTGAGTCTAGACTAGCAATATTCAACCTGCGACCCACGATCCGCATGCGGCACATCGAGCCTTTTTAAGTGGCCCGGTCAGGGTCCATTGCTCTGAGAAATTTACTTATTTAAAAACATTGTATTAAAAATTCGGTGGGAAATTCTTTGTCAAGAAATCAAAGAAATCAATTTTGCTTTTTTGCTGTCGGTGTCGTACGGGTACGAATTGATATTCTTTTTCCATTTGGGACAGTTACGGTAGGTGATAACAGACAACAGAGTGGAATGAACAATGGTTGAAATTAATGTTTAACTATATTTCATATCTTGCAAGTGAAAAATATTCGAAAAAAGTACATCGCTCCAAGACGATTGGGAAGTTGACTATTTTGTAATGAAAAACAAACATGGATTAGTAATTGTTTGATTTGTCGTGAAAGTGCTGCTTTCAAAAAATACCAATAAACAGCAATCATTCAATGGCATTATTCCTCGAAGATTTCTTTCAAGAGGCGATAAATAGGCATTTTCTTGAACAATCCTTGCAACAGTGTATTTTGTCAGTGGTAATTATCAAATCGGTAACAAAGACATCCCATGAAGTTTGTTATATTATTGGTAATCATATGAAACCGTTTACTGGCGCAGAAATTGTGAAGGTGTGTTTCTTAATGCTTCTAATTTAGTGTTAGTGACAAAAATAAAAAAATATAAAAAATAATAATTAAAAAAAGCAAAGCAGCAGTTATAATATTTTGATCAATTTTCCACATTTTAAATTTTCAGCGTTAACTAGGTCTTAAAGCCTTCCTCCCTCCTTCATTTATCTTATGTTGCGGCCCGCATAAAATAACTAACATAAGTATGTAACCCGCGTGAAATAGCTAACATTTGTATACGGCCCAGCAGAAAAAAAAGTTGAGTACCCCTGGTCTAGACAGATTTGATGTGCAACAGTTCCTCTTCATGGTGAATCTTTAGTACCATCAGGACTCAACCCTACGACTCGGCAGAAACAATACCTGCCACGAGTTGCGATTATACCAACTCATTTACCTTTATATTAGGATTTAATATATAAACAATTATCTCTCTCTATATAAATGGATGTTTGTATATATGAGATCCCATCACTCCAACACCGTTCGTCAGAACACTAAGAAAATTGGCATACATATGTATATTTTTATGGAGAAGGTTTTTGTGCAATCATCTTTGCTACAGCTCCCTACTAGTTAGAGCTACAACATATCAACTTCTGCACTGTTCAATCAATCGCCAAGTTGCCAACAGAGTCACCATAAATAATGTCAACTTGGCTCTCTCTTTGGCCAATATTTCGCTATGTTTCTATTAAATCGCCATCGTAAGGAAATGCGTTGCTTGCGAATGTTACACATTTTACAGAAAGTAATATTAAGGTATTACTCATCCAGATATAAATTATTTACACTTTTTTAAGCGTTCAATACACAAAATTCGTTACAATGTGTTATTTTTACTTAGCAGAGATGAGCTTAGGAAGATGTTTTAAAAAATGGACCCACAAGTTAGTTACGGGGTGTTATAAATAAAAAAAGAATATTTTTATTATCAACTCTATTAGACCTACAAACTTGAAATTTAACAAATGTAATTTTTTATTCAGCTGAGATATGCAGAAAACTTCTTTTTGTATCAATAACTATAGAACTGATAAGTATTAACTAAATATCTTTATATTTAAGTAATTAAACAAATTAAGTAACTTTACTTAATAAAATAGTTTTGTATTATTTTTTTTTGTTACACTATGTATTTAAATTATATTTATATTAAATCAAAGATGAATTTTTACCTTAGAGCCTTAGAATAGTTCTAAAAGGCACTATGAGCCATGTAGAAAATTCAATCTGTATCTAGGATATTTACTTCCTTTTTATAGTTAACTCATGCAAAGAACGATAAGAACTTCAAAGAAGATCAAATATAACATCTAGGAGACTAATTAATTGAATTTCTCTTTCTACAAATACAATTTTTTGTAATGCAGGTGCACTTTCCATTAATCTACCTATCAAATTAGTTTATTAAATTAAAACAATACAGGTCAGATTATGTGCTTTTGCAACAGAGTCTTATTGGAAAATATCTCACTTCGGCTCATGGTAGTAATGTTTTCTTTCTCATTTTCTCCAGATATCCTTTATTACAGAGACTATTATTAAATTTATTTCTCAAATTACGTATATTATCTTCATGTTAGGTTTTTATTGCATAGTAATTTTGTTATTTCCTTCTATCTTGCATTTGGTCTCAAGGAAAAATAATACGTATTTATATAAAGGGATGCTCAAAGCTTTATCTAATTATTTTTATTTCTGTTTTTATTAAAAGTATTTTCTCTAACATCAATACGTGTTTACGTCAATTTCTCTCTTGTAAAAACTACATTTAATATAATTTATTTTAGAATTTCGTTAGATTATATTATGTTTGAGAAATGCATTTCAACAAGAAAGGCATATTATTAACATAAAAAAGCCTTCCTTATATAAGTATAAATTAGTACAGAAATATGACAAGAAATACAAATTAAAACTGTTAGACTGAAAAAATAAATAGACGTATAACTCAAGAACTTTCGAAAGTCAAATACAAATATATCTCGAATGAGTCATACCAACAAGATATAGTGTATGCGTATTACGAATATCATATATTCTAAAACTGCGCATTAATTAAAAGATTTTCAGCCAGATACGGTCACGTGATATCACTGTGAGCCACTATTGGCGACCTTTACAAAAAGCTCTATAGGTCCCAAATTAATAATCCTCATGTTAACATGAATAAAAATTCTAGAGAATTGAGATAGGAATGAAACTATAGAATTAAAATAAAAATATAATACTGAAATGAAATGTAAAAGAATTAAAGTGTAAGATTAAATAAAATTAAGGCACGGATCGAACAATTAAAGCTACAAATTTCTCAAGCTATTTTTCTCTAAATTTGTCTAAAACTAATATTTGAAAAAAAATACCATTTGTTTGTTTTTACTTATTTTTATAGATAAAGATTGTGTTTTCTTGAACATGAAATCAGAATTGTCGAAATTATACCATTGAAAAAGAGACATTTTATTTTTGAGACGAAGCTCATTTCTGCATATATTGCAAAGTATTTTAGAATAAAATCAAACTAAAAGGATTATTTTTACAACTTTGAAGCCCTTATAAATTCTTGGAAACTAATTGATTAATAACTGCCTTACATTTTAATGTTAATACACTTTATTTATATATATTTCCTAATACATCTGCGGAAATTATAAGCTTTAGAGAAACACAAAGAGAAAGAAAGATGCATCCTCATTTTTATAATTTTATAACAATTGCAATAATTAATATTTAGAACAATTTAAAAGTAATATATAATTTCATATAGCATTGAATTCAAAATTAGAATTACCCCTCTGTATTGGAAACGAGTGCGTGAAAATATATCAAATTGATTTCTTATTATTTGCTTTTATCATTCTTATATCACAATAGTGCATGCTATTTTTTAAAGCATAAGTCAATTACAGAGCATCTGAACCAATATTCTGAAATATTTGTTCCCAATGTTGCATAAAATTGTGTATAAATAAACATGTACTAAAATTACTTATCCCTCCACATGTTAGAACCATTCAGGCAATTACATCATAAAGTTTGTTAAGGTATCCGACTACGTTCAAAGCTGTGATTTCGCAAAAGCGTAAAAACGAATATTTGTTTAAATATTTAGTGCCACTTAGATTATAATGCATGTATGAAATTGTTTTAAGAATATTATTACAATAAAAAGCTACTTAAATGCAATATTTTGGCAAAAATTGAGCTTAGAATTATTTATTTTCAAATGTTCGACTTTTATGAAAATTCTTTTATAATAATAATAATATTTTGCCTATATATAGCTAACACGTCTGTACAGAGTCTGGACTAGGAAGTTTGAAATATTTATCTTAGAAGTGGATTTATTCATATTTTAATACATCTGAGTGGAGAAATTTTAACAAAAACACACCGATAATTATTTCAATTGGTAGTAACTCTGGAAATAATGACTTTTCATAAAATCCTAGTTCAGACTCTCTGGAGAAGTCTTACCTATGTAGAAGTAAAATGTTAGTATTATAGAAGATTTTTTCATAAAAAGATGAAAATTTTGAAAATAAATAATTCTAAGCTCATTTTTTGCCAAAATATTACATTTAAATAATTATTTATAATAATATTCTTAAAACAATTTATACGTGTATTCTGATCTAAGAAACACTAAATATTTAAAAAAAAAGTATTCGTTTGTAAGCTTTTGCCAAATTACAATTCCGAACGTAGTCTGATACCTTAATAAATATTCAGTCTCTTTGATTTACGTCACCAACCCAAACTGATTTTAATCTTTCCATAATGAAATATCCCCTGGAATATTAATTTCGAATTGTCCATATTGATCCAATACGAACACCGACTCTAGTGTTACGAAATTCGTTTTATCTGTTATCCAAAATATGACTCAACTTCCTGATCGTAAACAAGTAATCCATTAAACGAAGAAGAGTTCGAATAAATCTATTAAGCCCTATCAACAGACATCCTTGAGGACTTTTCCGAATTCCAGCAGAAGGAAATGGAACTTCCGAAAGAAGTGCCTTTAAAACTTAATTGAGTGTCGGAGAACTTTTAATAGAATAAGGATCTCGGGGCACAGAAGAAAATTCCAGAATGACTCATTATTTTTCGAATGAACTTATTTAGTTGCCTTGTCTGCGGGAAGCGCACACAGACTTTCATGTTATACGACCCACCTAATTGGGAACATTCATTATCGGCGCGTATTGGAATTGGAACATATAATGTTTGAAGAGAA
The DNA here is from genome assembly GCA_019973935.1 of Trichonephila clavipes. NCBI lineage: Eukaryota > Metazoa > Arthropoda > Arachnida > Araneae > Nephilidae > Trichonephila > Trichonephila clavipes. Next base: position 109,820 of record BMAU01006689.1, read on the forward strand.
TCTCAACAAGAAAAGTGAGACATAGTTAAAGAGTATGGTGAATGGGGGAGATTGTGAAAATAGTACCTATAGTTTTCTTTATCTGGCAGCTGGTGTCTGGTTGAATGGCTTCTTTTAATTCCTGTCTCCAATGAAGAGCATAAATAAGATGGGTATGTGGGCGCGAATAGTATGAGCCTGCAGCTTAATTTTGATTTTACCGAAACTTATTGTCTGACTGAGTATATCCTTTGACTTAAATTAAATCCCAGACAAAACATCGCCATTTGATTTCTTACGATAATTTTTGTACGCATTTTGAAAGAATGCAGTAAGATTCTGTTAAAGTTTTAACTTTGTGTTTAAAAGTTAACACGATTACATGAGGCAAGGCATGAGTGAAAAATATATTCTGAAAGTAGAAAAAATTATGAATATCTCAGAATACAAAAATGTTCCCCCTCTTAAATAACTTTGATGTTCTAGATCAGCTATGCCCAACCTACAGCTCACGAAGTCTTTTTAAGTGGCCCGGTAATGGTTCATTGCTCTGAGAAATTTACTCGTTTAAGAATTTGGTGGGAAATTCTTTGTCAAGAAAAAAATATATCAATTTTACTTTTTGCTGTCGGTGTCGATCGGGTAGGAATTGTTATTCATTTTTTATTTGGAACGGTTACAGTTAGTGATAACAGACAACAGTGGAGTAGCGACAGTTTTGTAGGTGGAACTAATTTTTAATTATCTTTCATATCTTGCAAGCGAAAAATATTCGAAAAAAATAAATCGTTTCAAAACAATTGGGAGGTTGATTATTTTATAATTTAAAAACAAACATGGATCAGTAATTGTTTGATTTGTCACGAAAGTGCTGTATTTAAAAAAAATACCAATGGACAGGAATCATTCAATGACACTTTTCCTCCACGATCTCTTTCAAGAGGTGATAAGTAGGCTTTCTTGAATCATCTTTGCGACAGCAACAAAAAGTTTAGTCAGCGGTAATATCACAGTGATGAACAAGACATCCTATGAAGTTTGTTACATTATTGGTATTCAAATGAAACCGTTTACTGATGCAGAAATTGTGAAGGTGTGTTTCTTAAATGCTTCTAATTTAGTTTTAGTGACAAAAATAAAAAATAACATTTAAGAAAAGCAAAACAGGAGTTATAATATTTTGTTCAATTCCCCACATTTTAAATTTCCAGTGTTCTCTTGGTCTTAAAGCCTTCCCCACCCCTTGCCTATTTATCCTCATGTTGCGGGCCGCGTGAAATAACTAACATGTGCATGCGGCCCGGCAGAAAAAAAAGGTTGAGTACCCCTGTTATAGATATACTTAAAAAATGGCCCTCTGTAAGAATGCATCAATAAGAAAATGAACTTTAAATTTAATTTTATAACGATACTAAATATCTATTAAATATTTTTATGATGCTTCTGAATATAAACTATTTGTAATAGTTTCCAATTGTCAGGAATGAATTTTTAATGGCATCTAGAGCAAAAATAAGATTAATTTTAAAGAAAAAAATGAGCATACAATAAGCATTACGTTCATATTTTTATTTATTATGTTCAAAATTAAGCAGTGATATAGAAAGTAAAAACTACATCACTTAATGCAAATAGAAATGTGTTATATTTTTATTTCTCAATTGCATTTTGGAGCATGAAGGCATATTTTTAACGATGAAACGATATTCGTATTATGGTTTACGAATAATTGTTTGTCAATTACTTTTTACAATTATTTTAATTAAGAGTGCATATTCTAGAAATTTTAATCCATTACTTATTTCATCCATGAATTAAATTTCGGAATTACAATTAAATTCCAGAAAATTTATCTCAGTAACTCCACATTACTTTTTTTGAATAAAATATTTTAACTGAAACTAATATTAATCATAAGAACATGAATGCACTATTTTCATTAAGAAACAAACTTTACTCAATAAATCGAAGAGTGTTTCATTACCATTTTTTTCTCAATCACAATTAATGGCATCTTTATGTGTTTCAATTGTTTTATGAATTTAAATTAATAATTATCTTCCGTAGCAAACAAATTGTAATCAGAGAAATATGAATTTTTTTGTAAAACGGAAAAAAACCCTGCTTTTGGGAATTTTTTCTTTGAATCTTCCTGTATCACAAGCATTTCGCACAAGCCTATTGATTTAAATCAATATAACTATTTTAGAAAGGTAAAATTATGAATAAATTTAACTTTTTCCAATTTGATTATGCACTAATTATTTTTCTGGTTTCATCCTATTTTAATGCACAGCTTAGTCCCGGTTTATTTTGTTAGCCGAACAGAGCCATAATTTGCTAAAAATAAGCTATACTTCTTTTAAAGGACAAAACTAGTGACCAAATTTTTCTGTTATCTCTAGCTATCCAAAAATCAAGCGTTTCAAATTCAAAAGTTAATTTTTCTTACAAATTGCTTATAATCAGATATTTTATAATGTGATGATTATAATTTTGCTTAGATATTCGTACTTTCACATGAAATTTTGCTAAGTGGGCGTTGTCAATTGTTGTTTGTCTTATTATTTGACCATAATTCACATTTATAAGAGCCACACAAGCAGCTCTTGTGTGCAACAATATTAAACAATCTGCCAATCTATTCATTCTTTTTTTAAAAATTTAGTTTCTAACAAGGCATATTTAACTATAACTAAATATTCCTCTCGGATTAAGGAATAACACAAAACAATTCTTTAATGTTAAGTACGATTTGATTGACAAAAATCAGTCAAAAAATCAACTCTAATTTCTTTAGCCCAAATTATTTTTATATACTTTTCTACGAACTCACAAAGTTTGAAGGCTCTAAGTTAAAAAAAGCGGAGTTGTGATAACTTTTACGTTCGTTTTTATTCACATCCCAATGGCAAATCAAAACTTTAAACTGACTTATCTCGGCAAGATAAAATAACTAGCTTGTCTCCATTTAAAATGTGCTAAGGCTTTATTTTCTATTGTGCCTAATACTTGGAAATTTTTCTCACTTGTTGCTAATAATACGTGGACTAAAAGTTGGTATGCATTTTTCAATGAAAGCAATCCTAATTTATTTTTTTTTAAAAAAAGTTTGAAATTAAAATTTACACATTTTTAAGGAATTTTCAGTAAGCATTCATAAAAAGAAGTATTGTACGAATACCAATCATGTTGTTGCGAAATCCGTACCGACTTTTGCTAAACATAGTTTGACGTACTTGCAAATCAAATTTCATATATGTACGTCACTTTTGGTAGAAGGAGTAGCATTTTAAAATCACTTCATAAGTTTCAAATTTTTCCCTTAAAAAATTAAATTTTATGAAATGTTGAGCATAAAATCTGTTTTACATCATGCATGCAAATAGGAGGCAACCAAAAAAGTATGAAAATTATTAAATTTAAAAAAAATGTGTAAATCGTACAATGCCCCTTTAAGTTTCCGTGTAACTATAAAAGGATGTATTTCTGGACGTTAAATATATTTTTTCAAAATTAAAAGTTATCGATAAATTACTTGAAGCAATGTTTTATATCTTTGAGATAAAAAAAAACATTGTACGGTATTATAACATTTCGTTACATGCTGTCTCATCTGAAAACCAACTCATAAATTACAGATAATATCAAACCATGTCCTTAAGCCAGTTAATACATTGTAAAATTTCTATTTAATTTCCAGATAAAGAATCATTTTATATCCTCACTCTATAAAAGCTTCTGAGAGTCCAACGGTTCAAGACAAAAACGCTCAGCAATAAAATAAATTATGAGCCCCTTTCCTGCCAAGTCAGCTGTCAAACAGCTCATTTATTGAGAAAGTCAGACGAGAACATCTTCTCCAGATGTTGCGCCAGACGTATTGGCAAAATTTTTCTCTTGTTGTTCATTGGCCGAGAATAAGATTCTAACTGATAGCTTATATGACTCCTAAGACACAAAGAGAGATGTTCTAATTTTTTCTTCTTTTTATAGTACAATAAATAATAGCCATTTTATCTCCTTTTAAAAATCTTGTTGAAAGAATTATACTCGAAATATAGGAATGTTTTCGCCGTAAACAAATATAAAGGTACCCGACTGCGTTAGGAACCGCGATTTTGCAAAAGCGTATAAACTGATAATATTTATGATATTTAGTGTCACTTAGATTACAATACGTGTATAAAATTGATTTAAGGATATTATTACAATAAACAATTATTTAAATACAATATTTTGACAAAAAGTGAACATAGAATGACCTAAGGTATCCGATTACGTTCGGAACTGTGAATTTAAAAAAAGTGCATAAATGGATCACTTTCATGATATTTAGTTGTCACTCAGATTGGAATACACTCATAAAATTGTTTTAAGGACATTTTGACAAAAAAAATGTATTTAAATATAATATTTTGGCAAAAAATTAACTTAGAATAATCTTTTTTCCAAATGTTTTTTTTTTGTGAAAAATGGTTCTATTATAATAATATTTTGCGTGTATATAGCTCAGACCTCTCTATATAGGCTCAACAAGAATTTTTGATAAATTCACATTATTTTCAGAGTTACCACCAATTGAAATAATTATTCGCTTTTTTTTCTTAAAATTACTCTCCTCTGTTGTCGTAAAATATGAATAAACCCACTTCTTCGTTATATATTTCAAACATTCTAGTTGAGCCTCTGAACAAAGGTCTGAGCTATATACAGGCAAAATATTATTCTAATAGAAGCATTTTTCACAAAAGGAGAACATTTGGAAAAAAAATTATTCTAAGTAAATTTTTTGACAAAATATTGTATTTAAATAATTTATTTTGTAAAATTTCCTTAAAACAATTTTATGCATATATTCTAATCTAAGTGACACTAAATATCATGAAAATTATCCAATTATGCGCCTTTGAAAATAACGGTTCCAAACGTAGTTTGATACCTTAATTTCAAACAATTCGATTATAATGGAAAATGCTTCTATAATAATAATAAGTTTGCCTGCATATAGCTCAAAACTCTGTACAGAGTCTGAACTGAGGTTTTTTGAAATATATAACTTAGAAGTGGATTTATATCCATATATTTTAATACAAGAGAGGGAAGAAATTTTATTAATAAAAAAACGCTGGTAATTATTTCAGTTGGTAGTAACTCTGAAAATGATGTGAATTTTCAAAAATCCTAGTTCAGGACCTCTGGAGGAGTATTTATTTTATATAAGCAAAGAAGCATTATAGAAGCATTTTTCATAAAAAGAGAAAGTTTTGAAATTAGTTCATTCTAAGTTAATATTTTGCCAAAATAGTGCATTTAAATAATTTTTTATAGTAATATATTCTTATAAAACAATTTTATACATGTATTCTAATCTAAGTGACTCTAAATATCATGAAAATTATCCACTCATGCGCTTTTTAAAATCCCGGTTCCGAACGTAATTGCCATCGCAGTCTTATTTTGTGCTATTTTGCATGGTAAGTAGTTTTATAAGTTGTATTTCATTTTCACAATTATATTGTGGCTGAAGTGGCATTATTCAAAATTGATTTACTGCGTTATTGTCTTTATAATTCCTTCGAATTATTAAAAACACAATTAAATGCCATTTACATATATAATACGTGTGCGCGTTATGCAAGAGGTTATTTGTATGGTCTATAATCTTTCTTCCGTATCCTGATTAGGATTGATGGAGAAAATCTTGAAACTAAACAACCATATAGATGCATAATAATTAGCTTAAGTGAAGTTAAGTTATGTCGTTTAGTTTTGGACACACTTAAAAGAAGACTACATTTTTTACTGCTATAAAATTTAATTATGATACTTTCTATCATATTTTAACTTTAATGAAATTATTTAAATTTAATGCAGTATAAGTTTTTACATAAATACATTCTATATAATCATTATTTTTTTAATTTTAAAAATCAGGATTTTTTAACGCCTTAATGAATATTACTGTATTAACGCATTTGTAATTAATCTTCTGTAATTATTTGTCTTAAAATAATTTAAAAGAACAATAATAATATCTCAAGAAATTTAGTGCTAAATATTTTATAAAAATGTTAAATCATTGTCTTAGTATTAGAACTTATAAATTTAAAATTATAGGATGGATTAGAAAAAATGTTGGGTTTGTGTGTGTGTGGAACCTTTTTATCAAACACGTGTAATTATTGATGCATGAGTGAATAATCAGAGCACTTACACTTTAAATGGAATATGTTCTCATGTCCTTACATGAAACAGTGTGAAAGTTAGGAGAAAGTAAGATATTATTCGTGATTTTTTGGACGTGTTTCATTATTACACCTCAGAATCACGAAATCCAAAGTCAATAGTTATCATGTTAATAAAATCAATGTTAATAAAATCCATTCGTCCAATTTCTCACTGATGTATTTAAATGTACTAAACTAAATTTTTAAATTAACTGAACGTTAAAACATGCCAAAAGAATTGTTACATTTATAAATTGTTACATAATAAAAATACTTGCGAATACATAAAAAATAAATAAGTTTGTTATTCGATTGATATTTTCCAAGCTCTGAAGCAAAATTTGGGTTATGGAGAAAAAAAATAATGGACTGTGCAAGGTGGTACAGTTTTCCTATTTGAAAAATTAGCAAAAAAGAGTTTTCCTAAAAAAATAGCATTCTGATATTCATGAATAAAACCTCATAAATTACAAGCATAGAAAGCGTCATGACATAAAAACTCGAAATTTAAATGGTTTTGGCTTCCTGTTCTACCTCAGATCTTAAACAGCAAGGGGCAGAATTAAAGAGTGCAATGACTGCCCTTGGACGGAATTCCTTTTCGTCCCAGCTGTCTAACATGGACATGCCGTGGTTCCGGACCCAAAGAAGGGCGGGTCAAATGATCTTGTCCCAAAGTAAGCTAAGGTTACTTCCACAAACAACTCTATTCTAAATATTGAACACTAGATGGTAGTACAGACTAGCACTATTTATTGTGCACACATCCCATAAATAAGGTTTTTCTAACAAATCATGCCTGTAAGTTGTATCAAAACCACCATATCTCAACAAGAAATGTTGTCAAACAAAAACGTTCCTATAACTTATTGAAAACTTAAATCAAGTAGATAATTTCTGGAAAACAACCTTCTCTGCATCTCTCAAAAAGTCCAATTACTGAAAATAGATATTCCTCTCAAGGAAGGGGGGTATGTGGTGATCCCTTCTTTCGAAGTTCACAAAAAACAACTGGCAGGAAGGAAAGCCCTTAACTGTTGGCACTGCCAGGGATTCATTTTCGCTCATACACAACATGTCTGTGAACCGGCAGGTTAGTGGTTCAAGTAAAATATTCACGCCAAAGCCTGTAACTAAATCATTTATGTTCGGCCTTGTTTGAAATACTTATTGCAGAGAGAGAGTATCATTCTTTTTCTTCAATTATACTGAATCGAAACCGGATTTATATTGCTTAAAAAATATAAATTTATTATTAACAGCATTATGCTCTTCTAAGTAATCTATTATATTGTACATATTATTATACACAGTATTATATACAGTATTAAAAAAACAAGTTTTTTAGTATTGTTGATTAATCTCAGGATATATTGATTTTATTTTTTATAATACAGGGACATTTAACAGAAGTATTCCAGTTTAATTTTCTTTTATGAATTAAATATTTAATATTCTTCATTTTTCCAATTTTTCTTTCCTTTTTTGAAACTTAGCAGATAATTTTAATTTTATAGAATGAATGAGAAAGAGAGATTAACCTAAGCGAAATAATAAAATGAGGCCTTCACATTTCTCTGAAAAGAATAGAAAACCGTCGACAAAATCGTGAAGAAAGTAGGAAAAAAACTTGCTTTTCCAAAGGCACAGAGAAATTTCAGTTAAAAGTAGCGAAGGAGTCTTAAAAAGCCGACTACAACCACTAAAAACTGTTTGTCTTCTCTGATGAGGTTGCTAGGGTGATGCTTTGTTTTAAGATAGAGTTCTTCGAAGGAAATCCTTTAAACAAACCCTCTAAGTGCTTGGAAAAAGGGAAGAATTTTCGAAACAAAGTAGGCGTTATTTTGTGCTAAGATAACAAAATTCTAGACAAGAAAGTTCGGGAATTTCCATGGTTAGGGTTATTTAAATTTTAAATAGAGGCTTAGATTGAAATGAACCAATTTTAAGAATTCTAAATATATATATATATATATATGCTTAGTACATATTTAATGGGAATTTCGTATTAATTAATTTTAATGCACTGTTTTTTTTAAATAAATGGCAATATTTTTTTAAAAACTTTTGTCTTTAAATATAATTTAATATTTAAAATAAAAATGTCGTATTACGATTACAAATGTAAAATAATTTGAATTTTTTGTGTTATTTAAAGAAGGGTCTTTTTAAGTAACATTAAGATGGTTTTTTTTTCATAAGAATTTAATGCTTTTTTTTCTGAGGGAAAATTTCTGTTGGTTCTATTTCTTGAATTTACATTAATTCAGAAATTTTCGTCGTCCACATGTTTTGTAATTTTTGCTGAGAAAATAATTTAAAGTAGAGAAATCACAATTGTATGATAAAGTGAAAATTTTTTTGAGTCGAATATGATGATTTTTCTAGAAGTTACATTTACTATGTTTATTTTTTTATGATACTTACAGAAAATGTCAATAGGGATTTTAAAGAAGTAAAATATTCTTGAAACAAAAAGAACTGTATTTTAAAGAATCTCTTCATATCTTTTCTATTTTCCCTTGTTTATAATTAATCACATTTCTTAAAGGTAAAAGAGTTTTTTTAAGGCAATGCATATGTAGGAAATTTAAATATACACTTGTAGAATTGATTACCATTAATTTTTTATCGATTTATAGTAGTAAAATCGTGGAAGCTAAATGCATTCACGTTTTCAATTTCAGAAATTAGTAAAATTGAACTAAATTGAAATAATAAAGTTTCAAGAAAATCAAGTTTTGCTCAAGATTAAGGGGACATGGTACGATTTACGCAAACATATTTAATTTAAGGATTTTCAAAAGGATTTTTGTTGCCTCCTATGTATGCATACTATTTAAAACAGATTGTGTGCCCAAAATTTCATAAAAAAGCTAGCTATTTAATTTTTTAAGGAAAAAACTTAAAATTTGTGAAGTGATTTTAAAATGCTACTCCTCCCCTACAAAAGTTGACTTACATTTATGAAATTTGATTTACTTGTACGTCAAACTATGTATAACAAAAGTTGGTGTATGTTTTGCGATAACATGATTTGTATTCATTCAATACTTCTTTTAATGAATGCTTATTGAAAATTCCTTAAAAATGTGTAAATTTTAAATTCAAACATTTTTTTTTTGAAAATTAAGATTGCTTTGATTGAATCGTACTGTGTCCCCTGAAATTTTGTATTATAAATGACTTTTACAAAGTGTTTTTGTCCAATAAGAGCCACTGATTCTTAGAGCGTGAGTCTGAAGCGTGATAACACTTGTTAGAAATTTCAATAAATTTTTAACTTATACAATAATTATTTTTAAAATAATGAAGTTTTTTAAATAGACCGTACGTTTGATAGTACACAAAATGCATATTATAGATGATTTTATATATATACGCCCGGAAGACTTAACTAGTTTATTTCTACATATTATTTAATACTTTCCTCTCATTTTTTTTTTTTGTTGTTTTTTTTTGTTGTTAGTGGCCGCGGTAGCCGAGTGGTATAGGTATCGGACCGTGGCTTGCTTTGTCACGGGTTCGAGCCCAGTACCACTAAAGACCCGCCGTGTAGGGCAGCGATGCACGTTAAATCTGTCGAGGGCTGAAACGTCCTCCCGTTGGTGTGGTGTGGTAGTTAGGAGAGGGGGGTGCCAGCTCAGGTGTCGTCCACGTCACTTGACCTTGGTTCAAAATTACGTGGTCCGTCGCCAAAAGCCCTCGTGTAGCTGAACAGTGCGACGTTAATATTCAATCAATCAATCTCATTTTTTGTTTACCATACCATTGGTATATAATGCTGGATTTAGGTAACAAGAGATAATAATATATGAATAAAATTAATATTTTCTGTTTTTGTAGTAAGGATTCTGTAGCCTTTTTATAAGTTCGAGAATTTTAAAGCAAGTTTCTCACTTTGAAATCTTATTCTTATAAAAAAAAACTACCATGAAGTGATTCGAAGTTTGGAAAAATTAACCTGATTAATTCAGTTAACACAGGCGTTTCTCAAACTGTGGGACGCGCCCCCCTTGGAAGGCGTGATAACTGGACGAGGGGGCGCGAGCATATTGGAAAGTTGAAAACAAAAGATTACTTAAAAAATTATAAATTTACTGAAAGTAAACAACCAAAATACTTTCTGATATAATATAAAATATAAAATACTCATTTACACTGATATACAAGTAATGCACTTATAAATGTATCAGTGTTGTACAATGTATTCTATTATTAATTTAACAAAACAAAGTTAAGAACAGGTTTGATGATTACCAGTTACCCCCCATGGGCTTGTATTAGCAATTATCTTGATAATTTGTTCGGTTTATAATTAATTCCTTAATTGCTTATTAAAAGTTACGCGATTCGCTCCCCAATGCTACCGTTTCCGACGTAGATACGCGTATTTTGATGTTTTTTTTTTGGGGGAGGTAAAAGGAATAAATAATCAGATATTCTGAAATAAGTAGATCCTCCTTAAACAATGTTAAGGTCCTTCAAAGCCTTCGGAATAATTTTATGGATAGCAGTGCACAGAAAAGATCGTACTTTCAGAAGACGTATATATATGTCCAGAAAATAAAGGCTTTGGCTGAGCGAGACGTTTATATACGTTTTTGGCACATAAGAGGTTATATTCGTATTGTAGCTTTAGTTTCAAAGTATAGTATTATTGAATTCAATACATTGTTATGGTATGAAGGGGGCGCGATGAAAATTATGATTGAATATCGGGGCACGAATAGTGAAAGTTTGAGAAGCACTGAGTTAACACGTTCGTGGACCAAGCGACAAATTAAACTTCACTTCCGTGGCCATGGTAAACTAGCGGTTAAAGTCACGGACAAGTGGCAGGCAGGCGTGTCATGAGTTCCAACTCAGTACTGCTGATGACAAGCCTTACAAAGGAAGTCATTGTACGTTAAATATGTCGAGGCTCAAACGTCCACCCGTTGGTGTGGTGTATGGAAGTTAAGAGAGGGGGAGTGTCATCTCAGGTGTCCTCATCACTTGACCAGGGTTCGAAATTGCGAGGTTCATCGCCCAAATCCTTCGAGTATAGCTGAATAGTGAGACGTTAACATTCACTCGTTCACTCCAATTAACTTCTGTTAGAGACATATACCCACAAGTTAGATGTCTCTGAACATGTTAATAATTAAAAAACTAAACTTATTTACTTAGATAATAGATAAATAGTCTATGGGATGGGGTTTAACATTTTTCAGATAGTGTGCGACAGTGGCGCACGCAAAGGTGTGGTTCTCGGGTCCGGACCCTCTCCCCATAGCCTTTAATTGTTTCCATTGTTTATAATCCTATGTATATATTACGTAAAATCGAACTAAGTATTTGTTATTAATAGTTTTTATTAATTAATGATAATTATTTATTCAATAATTATTATTATACTGTGTCTTGTTCCCCCAAATCGACAAAATCAAAAGAATATTTTGAACGGCGTATTGGGGCATAATACGAGATTGATGGACTTTCGAACTTGGACACCCCCTTGAAAAATTCCTGTGTGCACCACTGGTGTGCGATGTTATTAACCTTTGTTTTCCGTATTTGCATGGGTAAATGACGTAATCATATTAATATTTTCGTTAGTCAATTCGTATAGAACACCGAAAATAGTTATATATGATGAGTAGTTTTCTTAACCAAACTTTTACTTACTAAATATTAAAATAATATTACTAAACCTGTATTATCTAAGTGATTCTTCTAATAGCTGTTTTCATATCCACTTATAACATCTCTTTTTGTATTTTCTCTCAGGAAATCATTAATGAGATATTTCTCACCTAAATTGTTCGCTATCCTCCTCTTGCTCGTTTCTAACCCGCGTCTTATACATGCATAATTTTATTCAATACATGTTATCTTAAATAGAAGTCTTCAGTTCCTTACAACACAGATATGCTATTTACTATATTGAAACACATAGTAGCCCAGTAGAAAATAAAGAAAAATATAAAAGACGCATAAGACTTGAAATTTATGAGCAGCCTTTTGTAAATCATTCAGTTATAATTTCATACTATTTCAAGAATGTCATGGTAGCACGAGGAGAATTTTATTTGGCTTGAAAAGTTGTTTCTGAAATCCACCATCAGATGACGCTTTGCCAAATGTAATAGAAAAGTGAATTTCTCAGAATCCCCATAAAGACACTTTTTACCGTGATCCCACCCCATCTCTCTCTGACTTCGAAGATAGCCATCCAAGAGTTCCACGACATATACTGTTTTCAACCGTTGAAAACGTAATTTTCCGTTGACACTAGGTATTAGATCACGATAGGCATTTATTAATACGTTTTTTCAACAAAAAACCAGTAAATTTTGTTATGTTTTGTTATGTTATGCATAAAGTCAATATTTGCTATGTATTAATGAATTTTGAAAGTTTTTGTGCTCGACATTTTGCTGTCATTTTATTATGTCATTCAAACTTCATGAAATGCTGCTGAATAATTTTTACCACAGGCTGTTGTCAATTTTAAGTCTGGTAATAGCTAAGTTTTATTTAGTTTGAGGTAATGAAATGTATATCAGATAAATGTATATCAGATCACTCATCCGGTATAGTGGTTAGCGATGCTGACTGCTGCGCCGTTGGGTATGCTTTCAAATCATGGAGAAGACATGGATGTTTGTAAATGTATGGTACCTTCGCGGCATGGGGGTACTTTAAATAGACATCGATCCGCAAGTCCTCTCGTGAGGTTGGTGGAAGGGGAAGAGAGGTGGGAGGCCTCTGACACCCCCAGGGTGTTCTTCCTCAAAATTGGGATGGAACCGAGCTAAATCGCTCTGTCACCTGTATGGTGCTCAAAGCTACGGCTAACGACAGGCGTCACTTGGCCCTTTGCCATGATGAATTTCGTGGACCTTGATCTGGCCTTTGCTAATCAGGTGGCATTAGTAACAACAAAAATATCATATCAGATAAATAATGTAAAAGCATGAAAAAAGGCCTATTTTGAGAGAGAAGAAATTAAGTGGTATAAATTAGATAAAACTTACGTAAAATTCCGGGAAATCAGTTAAGTCTTCTTTAGTATAACAATTATATATTAATTTAGGCTAGGTTACACTAAGATAATAAATGATATGAGCATAAATTAAAGATAAAGAACACGGACGGATTTTAATAGAGACGGTATTCTTCCCTCACACTTAGCCTGTAATAAAATTCAATATTTGCTAGAAGGCCTTTCTGCTGCTTGCGATAGTCACTTGCAATTATTATGATTAACCCTCTGGCCAGAACATTCGACTCTCGGATGGGTATTATTTACTTTGATGCCTGTAGATAACGCTGTGATGTGATTTTTGGGGTGGGCTGTCTTGACATCTTCAGATGAACTCTACCCAAGGAAAGAATCATGTGGTGGTACATTGCGATTTTTTTTTCAACTCACGATTATGTGCTATTTTTCTCATCACCGTCTATCAGACGGATATTCCTATAGTTTTTTCGTGTTGGGTATTATTACTTCGAATTACTTTTACATTAATATAAATTTTTAATCAGTTTTTATAAAAATACTAGTCACAATTCTAGTGAAAAAAATATATTGTTGTGCTTGAATTAGCCCCACACATCTTATTTGGGCCATACTCAATTTAATGAGTTATAAGGACATTTTAAACAGTCTTTAAGGTAATAAAATTCAAAAACAATTAAGTACCCGCCTGTCAGACGGATGTTTCTCAGTGCGGCAAAAAAATAGATGTTCCTGCCAGAGGGTTAAATTAGATAAAAAAGCTATGCTATTAATTTCAGTTTCATAAAATCCAAAGACGTTGAATAATATTTAAAATTGTATATGTTTACCAGAAGAGATTATTGTACCCTTATTTTGTAAGGAAATACTTCTGATAAAGTGAAAATGAATAAGAAGAACACCGTAATAAATAAGGGACTTTGCTATAAATCTAGACAAACTATAAAAGTCTCATGGAAAATGAGGATATTATTTATAATCACCAGTGCAGTCTGCATATTGAAATCCCGCGCAGCAACTTTAGGGTACTCTGAAACTAGATATCCTCGGGCATTCAATTACATCAAAAGAAAACCTGAGAACATCTTCTACCTCAGGAATTTTAAAAAGCGTAGCAATGGCATCATTCGCACATTAACGAGCATTGGATAAAAAATTGCTGTCGTCATAAAAGTTAAGTGACGCTTGAGATAATATAAAAAGGTTTTAATTAATTGCCTGTTGATTATGCGTGGAACTTTATATCGCTTGAATAAATTTTTTGACAGAGTACCGATATTTTTATAGGGTGATTAATACTTTGGATTATGGCTATGGTTATTTTCTCTTCAAAACCTCTACATGTGGCTGGTTTCATTCTTCAGTTTCTCGATTCTTTGACCAATACTAGTATATTTTAAGAAATATTTTTAATATTGTTAAGTACCATTAAATATTAAAATATATATTATTTAAAAATTATAATACTTAATAATATATTTTTATACTTTTCCTAAAACTCATCATACTTTAAGTATTAATTCTAATGTATTGAATTAGTTAATGTTTAATTTAAAACAGTGGCGTACACATAAATTTTTCCACTGGAAGCTGGGTTCAGGGTCGAAAGTTCAGCATTCTCGTATCAATACGTATCATACTTCAATACGACGCCAAGCTTTGTCTTTTGATTTTGTCGATCGTCGGGAACAAAAAACAGTGAAAAATAAATTGTGGAATAAATAATTAGCATTAATTTATAGAACTAATTATTAGTAACAACAACTTAATTAAATTTTAAGCACTATGTAAAGGGTGTTTTTTTAGAGGTATAGAACTTTAATTTGCAATAAAACAACGATGTATTATTCGATTGACATGAATTTTTATTTATTCGAAAGAAAATCTTGTGGCATTACATTTTAAATATGATTTCTGGCATATGACTGCCACGGCTGGCTCGGATGTAGTCCAATCTGGACGTCCAATTTTCGATGACTTTTTCCAACATTTGTGGCCGTCTATCGGCAATAACACGGCGAATGTTGTCTTCCAAATGGTCAAGCGTTTGTGGCTTATCCATAGAGCAATGACTTTATATAGCCCCACAGAAAATAGTCTAGCGGTGTTAAATCACAAGATCTTGGAGGCCAATTCACAGGTCCAAAACGTGAAATTAGGCGGTCACCAAACATGTCTTTCAATAAATCGATTGTGGCACGACCTGTGTGACATGTTGCGCCGTCTTGTTGGAACCACAGCTCCTGGACATCATGATTGTTCAATTCAGGAATGAAAAAGTTAGTAATCATGGCTCTATACCGATCACCATTGACTGTAACATTGTGGCCTTCATCGTTTTTGAAGAAGTACGGACCAATGATTCCACCAGCCCATAAAGCGCACCAAACAGTCAGTTTTTCTGGATGTAACGGTGTTTCGACATACACTTGTAGATTAGCTTCACTCCAAATGCGGCAGTTTTGTTTGTTGACGTAGCTATTCAACCAGAAGTGCGCTTTATTGCTAAACAATATTCGCTTATGAAAATCGGGAACAACGGCAATCTCGTTTTGGGCCCATTCGACGAATCTACGCCTTGCTTGATGATCGTTTTGATGAATTGCCAAACCAAACTGAGAATGAATCACTTGACAGCTGTTAAATCGGTCGCCATCTTGGAAAGTAATGCCAACTTAAACTTCTATACCTGAAAAAAAAACATTATTTACATAGAATTATAATCAATCAGAAAAAAAAATATATAGGGCTATGGGAGGGGAAAGTTCCTGATCCGGGTACCCACCTTTGTGTGCGCCTCTGATTTAGAATAATTTTCAAGTTAGTCTGCTTAGTCCCCTTATCAATGAATGATGTGATAAATACACTTGTTTCTTACTTCATTGTTAAGTAAAATAGATTCTAAATAATTACTAGACATTCAGATAAATTCTTTCAAATCTAGTACATACTTAGTCATAAAAAATGTCCCTTGTAGAATATTTTTAGGATTTTCTGACTTTCGCAATTGTACCTCCTAAGTATAAATAGTAACGAAATGTTTAGTCTTTGCTATAATAATTCAATTTGAATACTTAGTATACAGATTATTGAAAATAACTAGATAAATTTCTGATATTTACGATAAATAGATTTATTAAAACTTTTTGTGGGATATAATACTGTCACATTTAAAGAAACTGATACGTGTTAAATTTGGGGAGGATTAAAGTTCTTACTTAGTTTGAAGAATGAGGTGCTATCTCAGGTATTGCCCTTCCATTTAATTGTGATTAAAATTATTAGACTTGTAGCCAATAGTTTTACAAAGTGAAGTTTATAAACAACGCGATCAATCACAATAGAACTAAATTCGAAGACTAAGTCCCCGAAACCGAGGGAACTAAAGATAAATTTTGAGGTATAAGTTGGTTAACATTAGAATAAAAATTAATATAGAGAATTCAGGCAGTAAAATTATTAAATATCAATGTTGAAAATAACATTTAAGTTAAGAATAATAAACTGTGGTAATCATATTTTAATTGTATAAGCGTTAGGAAGAAATTGTATGTAAATGAGCATTTGTGTTTATACAACTCCAGAAACAAGGCAGAATAACTTAAATTAATTAAATAAGGAGTATTTATAAATTACTAAGTAATATAAAATAGCTTATATATAACTATTTACTTAGGAAAATACCTCAGCTTATATAAATAGGCCCAGTTTTATAAAGACTTGTGTTCAATTACACTAAAAATCTATCTGTTGCGTATTTTATTGCCTTTTGGAGGAAATAAAGTATTTCATACAGAAAAAAGTAGACCTCTATCATACTTATATTTACAAAAGAAAAAAATGTGTACCGAAAAATCGTTAGGAAACTTAGTGACCTAAAATGCACATCATATTACGAAGTTTACTAAAACTGCGTCTGATTGCACATTCCAACAGTGGAAATTCCTCCTCTGCTCCGAATGTTATTCCGTATAAATTCCAAATCCTTTACTTTCGGCTGCAATTACACTGTAGGAAATGCACACCGAAATAGATATACTTCCACTTTGTTATTTTAGAACAGAAAACGAATCTTCCATGAAAGCATTGAATAGCCAGTCATTGGAAAACATACGCTTGGCCTACCAGCTAAGTGTATACTTTGCAGAAGGATATTCGGTGTAATGGAGAAGCTTTGCTCAAGCGATTGATTATTTGATAATTTGCATGAATGCGCAGTTGCTGCCGCAGCAGTTTACACAAAAGCGTATTTGTTATTAGGCCTCGTGATGTGATCGACACCAGAAGTGGGACGTGTGTTAAGAGCAAATTTGGCTTGTTATTGTTCTGTGCATAGCAAAGGTTGAAGCAATTACACTTTGTTGTTGTTTGTATCAGACGTTCGATATAAATGCTGGTTTCAAGATTAGTTAGAAGCATAGAATTTATAACATTTATGGCTCATCCTAATTGGCTGCTATCCTTTTATATGTCACCGTGCATTATAATGATTTATTAACAGTATATCTCATTATTAGTAATATTATTTTGCACATTTGATACATAATTAATATTTTATCAGTTTTATTCTTGAATAAATCGCTTTATCAACTAAAATTCTCTGTATCACGTGTAGGTTAGCCGATAAAAGTTAAATGCGTTGAGACTCAAAGCCCTTACGTTAACTTGGTGTGGAAATTTGAAGAGAGTTGGGTAGCAGCTCAGGTGTCGTCCTTGTCACTTGAATGATTTTCAAAATAATAATGCTTGTTGCCGATATCACTCACGAACTTGAGCAGATGCAAAGCGTGACGTTAAAAAATTAATCAATCAAAAATTATCTACATACATGCCATTTTGAAATAATTTGATTAGTTTTTTATGTTCGGATTTTATTTTGAATTTTCTAGAAGGTGAAAATTCTTATAATGGTAAATAATATAATGAGTCAAAATATTTTTTGGAATAAATTATCTTAAAATTATATATATATAAGTACCGGTTTATTGACAAGTAAATTATGGAAGGGTAATATAGATAATTATTTTCAGCTGAACGCATCTATAAGGAACCTAAAACGCTAAAAGAGCTTCTAGAATATTATTTATTCAATTAGGAATGGAAGTAAAAATGCTGCTGTTTCTTAATTCAGTAAGAGGTTATCTTCGAAATGAATTTTCTACTTGAAACCTGAGATCTTCCATAAAAATAAAATTCATTCGTTTCTATTTTCCTACACACATTTTATTCATATAATCTGCATCTATGACAATTTTCATGATGAATTCTTCCCACTTATTTATTCACATTTACAATAAGCATCATAAATCAAATGAAAGAGATAGTTATACTAAAATTTAAAGTAATATAAGCTTCGAGATTCATTTTGAAATCAAATTTTATTCCAACTCTATTCGCCAAAATCGTTTTGGGTCTCATTCATCATATGTACTCTTATTTCTAACTTGATGAATTGTTTTCAATGTCTGTTGTGGGTAAAGTAATATTTACGTCCCTCTCCTCAGTTCATGGCCTAGAACGTTGTCAGGGACTCATTTTGATAAATACGGGACCATTTCTTAGTTTTAAAACGTACTCTACATCCATCAATGTCTTAAATAACAAGCACTTCTCCTCCCATAGTATGTCTTTCCTTTTAAAGTATCATATAAGGAAACAAATGGGAAGAAGGAAAAAAATTGTAGAAATTTAGGATGCTGATAAATACGATGCTTCGGTGATGAGGTGGAATCAAGATATAAACTGGTCGGTAACCTACCTGAAAGCTTTTCTGGAGTGACATTAGAAGACTACCGAAAGTTCATCTCTAGAATTTTTTTTTCTTTTAGAAGATATTATTTTCCTTCTTTTGCGAATAGATTGTTTCAAGTAACTAGTTTGAAGATATCCTTTTGAATATTCCAGCACTTTCGAAAATTGTTGACGCTTGAATAAATTGCATACTTATGTACATTCTATGTTCCCTCTTATCAATTTAATCTATGTATAACAGCGTGGATATACTGAGAAAATGATATTTAGATTATTAATTAATGGATGTTACATTGGGACTTCTATAAGCTTAGTATTACTCTGCTGGAAAGTTCTACTCCTTTCTGAAATAAAAAAAAAACATACATAATGGTGCATTAATTAACATTTTGTTTATTGCATAATATATCGCCAATCATTTTGTTTATAGACTCTTCTCTCACTTCTGCTTACATTTCGCATGTATGTTTCTTTAAATACTTCGGAAGAAAGGAAATCTTAAAGTAGGTGGATGGTCTTAAGTTTGAGGAGTAAAATAGTGCTAAATTTGAGAGAGGAGTAGAATGGTGGGAAGGTATGGGAGTAGAGAATGGTGCTAAGATATGGATGTAAAATAGTACTATGGGAGTATAATGATACTAAGATAAGAAAGTAGAATGGTGCTAAGGTATAGGAGTAGAATGATGTTAAGTTAAACATTTGAATTATATGAAACTCTCCAACAACGTATCAACAATAAAAGTTTGTCTACACATTATAAACTCACTTTAATAAGAAGCAAGATTTTTATTTTCCTTTATAGCACATAACTTTAATCTGGATTATCGCCTGTTTATTTTCAGATGCTCCAGTCTGCAACACCAACCTAAGACGCGTTTATGGCGTGGGTCGTCTTGAAGCAGTTCGTGTGCTGTGTGATCTAGAAGCCGATCCTCCCAACCTAGAGTTTCACTGGAGATTCAATGTGTCCGAGCGGAATCTGGACATCACAGACTTCACTTCGAGTGGGAAGGAAAGCATCGCCACCTACGTTCCTCACACAGAGGACGAGTATGGTACTTTGTCTTGTTGGGCCACCAATGAAGTGGGTTGGCAAAAAGAACCCTGCCTGTTTGCCATTGTTCCTGCAGGTCAGTAGCATATTTTTTTTCATTGCTGTACGATTTATTTAATTAAATTGTGTTTCTTACAAGAGTAACTTTATTTCTCTTGGAATGGGGAAATTATTTTTCTCCTTTATATTAGAGTAGCCGTATAAGTTTCTATTTTTCAATAAAGAAGTAATTACTTACTACTCCCCATGGATGCTGTCATGCCAAAGCTACTTGAAATACTGATTATATAACAGAGATCTTGGTATGAAAACAATTTCGGAAATAATAGCAAGTATTGGAAACATGTATATAAGGGTTTCGTGGTATTAAACGATTTTAATTCTGATCATAATCTTAAGTTTCTTCTAAGGCCCAGGCGCTATAAATGAAAACTCCATGTAAATGTCTCAAATAATTCAAATTTATTTACAATTAAGTTATAAGTTGAAGTCATAAAATAACTTAGTCTGAATGGGGTGCAGTGAATAGAGCATTTTGTGTCCCCTTTCAATGTTCACGCACCGTCAATAGATTACCACGTAATCTCTACGCTTATATGGATTGGTTATCTACTACGATTGAAGATAAGCAGCAAGGACCTGGTTCAACACTGTATTCGTTGCCAATTCAAATGTACTCGAAAGTTGTTTGTTTCATAAGAATTTGAAAAATGAATGTGTGTGCTGTTTTCTGTAAATCCCGGAAAGTGTAAACACTGCAATTGTGATTGAAAAACCCTCTTTAATAATAAAGGAAAAACATGATTTTGTGAAATTAAATTAATGGTTGGTGTTCATTTTTGTTGTAAAATTCGAAAACATTGGACCACTATTTATGGATGTAAACAAATTATTCGCCGCTTGTGAATATAAATTAAGAAATGACAAAAATTAGTTTTTTTAAAGATTATCAACTTGAGTTCTGATTCTAATTAAGGCCGTTGTGTGGTAAAAACGAATATTGTATATATATATATATATATATATATATATATATATATATATATATATATATATATATATAGAGAGAGAGAGAGAGAGAGAGAGAGAGAGAGAGAGAGAGATATGGCTGGTATATATATATATATATATATATATATACACCAGCAGTTTCTCTTTCTCCGTCTCTTCTACCTAAGGGTGTAGGAGGAATGAAAGTAGAACCAGAAGCTACCATAATCACAATTATTTATTTAGTCAAACAACTAAACCAACAACAGTTTATTATTTAAGTGAATGTCAAATGAGTATCACGAAGAAAGCAATGGATATCAAGCAAATATGCGCAAGTAACTTATTTAACTCAACCTTATCTATCGTTGCTTACTAACCTCAAATCCATTAATTCAATACAGTGGCAAACACCACTCTTAATCTTCACATGTGAAAGTAAACGTTATTCGATCTCACCTGCGTAGCAAATATAGCAGCTTCCTACCTCCATCTACTATTATTACAAAACTCTGACTTTATATAGTCAAACTAATCTGAATATCATGGTTTCTTCGTGACAGGGATGGCTGTGAATTAAACACGAATACTAGCGCAAAGATTCCCCAAGAGAATTAGAGATAGAACGCCTAAAGATCCATCACAATGTGGCACGACATAAAATGTTTTAAATTTAAAATCCAAATTATAACTATTATTCAAAACTGAAACAAATGTTTCTTCTAACAGCATTTTCACATGTTTGCGAAGTCGTCTTCACTTATTAAAAGCAATTGACTTCCATCCAAGATTGATAAGGAAATATATAAAAATATCAATGTATTGTTAATGTGTTTTTGTGAACAAACTAATGATAAATTCTTTAAAAATATATTGCTAAAAATCATTATGATATTTTGGTTATATGTTATGTTTTTAAAACTATACATTTTGCTTTTCACGAAATGCATCTTGGTAAATGTTTTCCTCTGAACGAGCGAAATCTTCAATATAATTGAGCTTATCACTTTCTTTTTTTAAAAAAATGGCATAAACTAATGATGAATTTATATATCTTTGATCTTTGGTCTTAGATGAAATTTCACTTATGAAGATTGTATTGGATCATCTTTGAAAAATACGTTTTCAAAATTAGATATGTATAACAATTATTTTTGAAACAATACTCTGGAATAAATTATCCTAAAGTCTAAACAAAATTAATTTCCATTATACATTTAGTTCTCTCGTTATAAAAAATACTGCTATTGCGTTTTCTTTTTTGTCTAACCTTCATGTTATGTTCATAAAAGTGGTATCAACCAATAGAATTAAAAGTGAGACGCCTAAATCAACTCACTGAATTAGATGTGAGGCTCCAGAGATCCCAATTCAATCCCAAGACGTATTTGGATTAATTATAAAACTTAATTTGATAGGATAAGTGTGCTAAAATTATTTTTTTCAATAATTATAATATTTTAATGTCCAAACTCAAAGGGATCAATATAAAGCAAGCCAATCGCTAAATCTATGTTGTTTCAGCACTACCCATTATTGAAATGTTTACACTACCACACACACAAACATTTTGTTCCTTCCCCTTTCTTGAGTCACGTTCAATAAAAAAAATCTCGTTTTCTTCTAATCCATTTAACTTTTAGGTTCCGCATAAAATATTGAATTACCCCGAGGCTTTTCTTTTAAACAATCGCCCTAAATGGATGAGAGAAAAAAAATATGTAAAAAAATCGATATGAAGTTTTTAAGACTATACTTCTTTAATTAATCTCGCTCCCATTGTGAAGAAAGTGTAATAATAATAATAATAGTAATCAGCATCCCACCGGAATAATAAAAATGTTTTTGGAGCCCTCAGAAATATTAATCCTGCGAAATTCTTTTCACATGTTCAAACCATGGTCCTCCAATCATTTTAGCGTCTCGAAAACTTTCATTAAGATAATGAGTTCCTATTGTTCAGGGCGTTGTTTCTAGAAATCCCTGAACGACATTTTACTTAGCTCTATATACTAACTTTTTAAAAACCCTCTTCTTTTTTTGTAAGAGTATTTTCAAGGGTTTTTTTTGCTTCATTTTTGACGAGTTAATACTAATTTTTTTTCATAACTTTGCTTTGGCGATTAGTTTCGATAAAGTTAACGAACTGTAAAAAAATGTTTTGCTTCTTTTTTTAAGAAGAAATTGTCAGCAACGATTCATTTGGGTTAAAAGTAATTCAGATTCATTTAATCCTTTCAATAAGAAATTTCCCTGGACTTATTAAAATAAATAGATATTTTTCAATCATTAAGGTTGTTAATTTTTTTGGTAGCATTTTTTGAAAATATATGCAATGTTACTTTTTTGATACTTTACTTTATTCTTCATTAATTGCATTTTGGAACTATAACTTCAGAACCCACTTTGTTAATCTTAAAACCTTAGTTTTTGGGAATGAGCTTTAGAGCCTTATAAAAAGCGAAAAGTCTTGAGGCTAAGAATCAAGGGAACTTAATTGATTATTTTGCTCATTTTTTTCTAAGGGAGGAAAAAATATACAAGCATTACGCCTGAAATAACAGAACATATTTATATGCAATAAATATATTCCAGAACATTTCATTGTCCTATTTATTAATAGTTATAGTTCAAATATTTTATCCTGTAATAAAAATTAGTTCAAGATTTTAAGTATAAGAATCACTTATATGTACACATATATTAATTGAAATTTGATAATCATCAAGATATTTTTCGTGAAGCATGCAGTTTTTACAAGTGTCTGAAAAAAAAGTATTTCATGTTTACATAAAAGTAGAAATTTCACATAATAGATATATCAACATAAGGAAAAATTCTTCAATTGAGTAATAACTGTAACAAATATTTATATATTTACCGACGTTTCATACATGTGAGGCTGAATAGATAAATTTCATAAAAAGTAAAGGAAAATAAATACAAAGCAGTAATTTAGCACTGTTACGACACGGGTTTCTCAGATGTGGGAGGATTCGATGACGAAGTAGAAATGGTTTTTCGAATAAAGGATTTTATTCAGCTTTCAGCACAATACGAAATGAACTTTAATAACCAAAGAAAGGAACAATAAGACATCTTATCCGTAATTTAAGTAACTAATTATTCTTTTTAAATCTCTTTACATGATGCTACTCTCAGCTTTATAGCTTGTTAATAAGGTTCATACCTACCACTATTCCAATGGATTCTTCCTCTACTGCTAATCTTACAAAACACGACCACCAGTCTATAACTCTTGGATTTCAGCGAACTATCAACTTTAAACCATTACCTTACTTACTGAACGACTGACACTTAATTATAAGTTGCATTTGCATAAAAGCAAGTCATCTCTACTGAAAGTGGTTTTCAAACTAATATCATAGTTAAATAGAGTATTTTCCCCCAGAGGATTAGTAGAAACCCGAATAGAACCCGTCACAGCACTAACTCTACATATAACCGGTAAACGTATCTTTTAATTATTGCAACACTACTTTAAGGTCCGGAACAAAAACCTTTTTAGTTGACGAGGTAGATGAGTATTACAGAAAAATGAACCACATATTTAGCTTAGTTCTACCTCAAAATGTAGAGACAAGTTTTTCAAGTATCCAATGTAAACTCGATTTGCTAAATCAACTCATACTTATGATTTTGAAAATGAATTTGGTACCTATGCATTGAGGTATCCGACTCCGTTCGGAACCGTGATTTTGCAAAAGCGCATAAATGGATAATTTTCATGTTATTTAGTGTCACTTAGATAAGAATATATGCATAATCTTGTTTTAAGGACATTTTCACAAAAAAATTTATTTAAATACAATATTTTGGCAAAAAAATAACTTAGAGTAATCTTTTTCCAAATGTTCTTTTGTGAAAAATGGTTCTATTATAATAATATTTTGCCTGTACATAGCTCAGAGCTCTCTATAGAGGCCCAACTAGAATTTTTGAAATATATAACTTAGAAGTGGATTTATTCATATTTTACGACAATAGAGGGGAGCAATTTTAAGAAAAAAGCGCCAATAATTATTTCAATGGATGGTAACTCTGACAATAATGTGAATTTTTCAAAAATTCTAGTTGAGCCTCTGTAGAGAGGTCTGAGCTATATACAGGCAAAATATTATAATAGAACCATTTTTCACAAAAGGAGAACATTTGGAAAAAAAGATTATTCTAAGCTAATTGTTTGCCAAAATATTATAGTTAAATAAATTATTTTTTGTCTAAATCTACTTAAAATAATGTTATGCATGTAGTATAATCTGAGTGACACTAAATATCATGAAAATTATCCATTTATGCGCTTTGTTAAAATCACGGTTCCGAACGGAGTCGGATACCTTAAGCCATACCATCGATTTATGGTAAAAGTGTATCTGTTTGCCAAATCAAAGTATTGGCTTACATACAACTCTTATCGTGTGACTAAGGTTGAAAAATATGAACTCATAAAAGTCTTTGTTTAGACCTTGAGACCCATAAAGAAACCCTGAATTAACCCAGAAAAAACATATAAAAATATAATTTTAAGTTTATATGACATTATTTTTTTTATGAGTCCTTCACATATGAGTAGCAGAACTTTATAAAGATAACTTTACAAAGATTTTATTTTCCTTACAGGACCTCCAGAACCATTACTTAACTGCACAGTCGTCAATCACACGGAGAATTCTATTCATGTAGATTGCATAGAAGGCTACAACGGAGGTCTACCTCAGATGTTCAACATAGAAGTGTACGACATAGAACTAGGAAAATTGAGGTCCAATGTCACACTGGCGCAGCCTTCTTTCATCATCCAGGGACTGCCCAGCAACACTGCTCTGCATTTGGTGGTTTACGCTAGCAACGGGAAAGGCAGGAGTCCAATATATACTTTGGCTGCGACAACACTTCAAAGAGCAGAGAAACTAACAGGTAAGGATTTTTCATATTATCTCTCTGAAAAGAAACTTTTCGAAGTAAGAAATGCATATATACCCCCATTTTCCAAAACAAATATCTTGAGAAAAAGATGCATGCAATATATTATTCTACACAATATGTTTCCTTAATATTATATAAATATTTAAATACAATGAAAATGCGATTGTAGATACCCAAAAAAGCATGCATTTTGTAAATACAGTCGAATCTCCATATAACGCAGTCGCTAAATCACGGAAAAAAGTTCGTTATATGGAAAATTTGTTATATAGAAGTTCATCTTTAAATATACTTTATAAACCACCTAAAACAAATTTTAAATTCATAAGCACTATATAATTAAAACTTTTAAATTAACATATGTTTATTTTATATATCTTACTCATCAAAAAAAGAAAGAAAAACTGCAAGGAAAACAAGAAAAAGGAATGTAGAAGAATTCACTGTATTTTCAATATTAAGAAAATGATTTTAATACAAAAATTAATTAATGTTAAGGACATTTTCTGAATTAAAGCATACAAGTAATATTAAACATACATTATTTTATAACTAGAACACAGAACAACTCCACTGAGGGAGAAAGATGATATCGAAGATGCTTCTAGTGAACTGGGCAATGGGGGTTACAGGTTGCACTTCTTGAAGGAAACGTCCAGAACTCTATTGTTCTCGGCGAGTTAGGATCTACTAACCGTTCAAGATACTAAAACCAGTTCAAGATTTATGACCACCATAAAATGTGTTAAAGAGAGAATAACTTGAATTTTTTTCAGAAATACTTTAAAAAAAAGGGAGAACACAATTTGAATCACAAAAGAAAAAGTTCGTTGTATAGAAAATGCACTTCGCTATAGACAGGTTATTTTACGAAGAAAATCAAGAAATGTTCGAGGTTCCAGGAAAAAGTTCGCTGTATAGAAAAATTCGCAGTATAGATGTTCGTTATATAGAGGTTCGACTGTATTTACTTCAT
This sequence comes from Trichonephila clavipes, assembly GCA_019973935.1. Taxonomy (NCBI): domain Eukaryota; kingdom Metazoa; phylum Arthropoda; class Arachnida; order Araneae; family Nephilidae; genus Trichonephila; species Trichonephila clavipes. The sequence continues at coordinate 136,753 of BMAU01006689.1, forward strand.
GTTACATATTTATTCAACGTACTAAGCAAAAATGCAATGCAGATGATTCAATATAAGTTAAAAGATTTGGTAAATAATAATTTGCACTTCTAATACAGTTATAATTTAAAAATTGTTAAAAGAGAACTGAAGACTGTTTCAAAAGAAATATTTTTATCTAGTTTATTGCTGTGGTTTGAAAGATGTTATTTCCGTATCAACAATAACAAAAATAATTTAATTTCGATGCGCTGGTGTAAGAAAAATATAAACAAGTGTACTTATATGTTTTTGTCTGTTTATGAAAAATGTAACAATGTAAAGTTTATTCATTTTTAATTCTTGCAAAAATCTTACATAAAAGGGGTCAACATTTTTATTACATTTTAAGAACAGAATTTATTTTGTAAGATTAAATTCCGCATTCATCAATGGGACTCATTATTCATAATTATTTTAATATTTATATTATTCCGAATATACATGTTGTTTTTTAGATTTTTGTGGAAAGAATAGTTATGAATAATTATTAATATAATGAAAATACATCATTAAGAATTTTAAGTGCATACATTCAAAAGGAAATCACACAGCAGTAGTATTTAGTGTATCAGCATCGAAAAATAATGTCATAATGCATTGTCAAATAGCATGGAAAATTGAGATGTTTAGAAAATTTATAGCTCATAAAAATATATATTTGCAAATTATTTCGCCTTAGTGTATTTTGATTTACATGTGCTTACATTTGTATTTAAATTTATATCCATGTTATATCAGAGATTAACACTTCGATTTTTGCAATCCCTGATAACAATGTTAAATGGCAACACATTCTAAAATTTCAAACACGTTCGCTACACTTCATTTCCAATTGTAATTATACTGAAGAAGATCCCTGCATAGAATTTGCATTTGTAGTATTTGTATTTAAATATATACTAGCGACAAAATTTCTGCTTCAAACAATCTGTAACAAGAATGTAAACATCTTAAAAAGAAATAAGAATGGTTTGCAGCAGAATATTTATCAGTAACACGGATCAGTAACCTTCTTTCGACAACGAATTATTTGCAGAACGTTAACATTTCCTAACAACGAGGTAATGAAATTTCTGACATAAGTATTGAGCAGTATGTGTGCATGCCAGACATATTTACTTTACTTACAGATTATATCATTACATAGAATAGTTTCAAAGTAAAGTCTTTTCTGTTCGCACTAACACTTGATGAGAGATGTATCAGTCAGACTTACATGGCTTGTTCACTCTCAGAATAATTGTTAATTAATCATTTGTGGGATCAATTGGATCGAGGATTTGCTCATCTACATATGCACGACAGCTGGAACATGTGTGTACAACTGGATGACATTTGCGAGGTCTTGCGTTATAATGAATGATGTTTGTCAGAATCCATTGTCGACGATGTTGTAACATAGACAAATTGGAGATTTAACAAGTAATTGAACATAAATACGACTTGAAAGAAAGAAATTGTTTCCTTAGTTTTTTCATTTTTGTTCAAGGCATTACCTGATTTGTAACTCGTGTAATTTATTTCATTTCAAATATTTCATTATGCGTGCGAAATCCAATTAAACAAGTAATATAAAATTTTTTTTAAGTCAATCCTACTTAGTACAACAAAAAAATATTTTAGCTACTTTTTATTAAATAGTCACAATTAATAATCACTATATATACATAGGACAGAATCACATCATTAAGTGGTAAATAATGTTTATTAGTTATCATAAAAGTATCGTATTGTCTTCCAAATCAATCGTGTGTATAAAATTTCAGTTCAACAGAATGCTTTAAAACGTGAGAAAAAAAACATTTTCAAGTTTTGACGCAAGTAGCCAAAATTGTCACTAAATCACCTAAATTGATGCCAACGTGTCTGTATTTGTAATTCTTTAAATAATTAGTTTTAATCAATTAATTTTTATTAATTTTAAATAAGTTATTGTATTATCATCCAAAATAATCATGCATATAAAATTTAAGCTCAGTCGAGCTCTTTAAAATGCATTTTATTAACGATAGAAAATTCCACCAAGATAAATAAATATATAGAGTGTGAGCTAATAGTAGAAATTGAAAAATTAAGGATATGGTAACCAATGTGACTACTTTCTTTTCTACATCGAATTTGTTTAAAATGTACTGCGGGTTTGATTCTTGATTTCCGTCTTATTAAATAATTGAGATTGTTGCATATTTAGAAGAATTATATTTCAAAGTATGTATGTAACATAGTACGGAAGTCAAGAGTATAAAGAATATTGTTACGAAATTTGCGTTAATAATTTATATCAGGATGTGCAATATGTTAATATTACTCCCTGTTGTATTTATTTTATGCTAAAATTGTAATATTCGTAAGTATATTACATTATAATGGTGATTCAATAGAAATCTGGCGAAATGTTGGCAATAGAGCCAAGTTGGCATCATTTTCAGCAACCATATTGGTGACCATTTTGGCGAGTTGGCAAACCCTATGGATGCTTCTGTAAACTCGAGAAATCTATTAAGATCTCATTCTATGACGTAAACGAATTTTTAGAGAAAAATCCTAGCAGCCAGTAAATAGGAGTCACTCGCTAAATCTGGGTTAGTATTGTTTTGACCGTTGAAGATACTCGCTGTGACTAGCAATTAGTTGCTACTACTTACAAATAATTTTAAGCATTATGTATTAGTATTTTTAGACACTGATAGTTGTGTCTGAGTATTGTAGACAGTGTGAAGACCTTCTGGGATTTATTAAGTGATTTTTAGGGCTGTATCCTGTATTCCAAGCGTTGTTTTTCTACAATAAACTTTCATCGCTCCTGAAGAACTGTCTTGCTATTTAAGACTGATAGCATACAATCCATGAATCCTGATCTACGTAACAATATATATTCCTCATCAATTGTCCATAAGTCATGAGGTAGATAGACCTTTGTATACTAATATTAATGATAATTTTCATAATAAACATTTTCTGATATACTCATGTGTTATATGGAATAGAAATAAAGAGAGTAAATCATCACACACAGTCATCATCAATTGTCCGTAATTTGGCTTAACCTCAATATGGTGATAAAAATGATTGGGTAAACTACGAATCATACTGTGGAATTTGAAGAAAATGAATTGATTTGAAGGATGTTATTTATTTTGCTTCTATGATATAAAGCTTAAGCAGAAGATAAGTTTTACATTAATTATTTTTTAAAATAAAATCTGAATTTGAGGGATCCTGTTTTCAACTTATTATTCTTATTTGTTCGAGCGTTTTTATTTTTTAAGCTAATGCTCGAGTCATTAAATACTTCCCACACATGGCGTTTTTTTTATAAACTAAGTTTTGCCATTTTTTTTAATTTAAAACAATACATCTTTCCTTGAATGATTTGATATCAACTGTTCAAATCAGTGATACATTCATTTATTGATAAAATTATTTGTATGTATGTATTATCTTCGTTGAGATACATTTTGGATTATATTCGGAACACATGGTGTGGTAGATTGGAGAGGGAGTACCAGCTGAGGTATCGTTCACATCCCTTGGTCAACTCAAAATTACAAGGTCCGTCACACATAATTCGTGTGTTGCCTTAAAGTGCGATGTTATAGGCACTCCACTAGAATTGATTAAAATGGTGATACATTTACTATGAGTTCTCTTTAATATAGCAGATACTTTCTCCCAAAATTAAATTCAATAAATTCCTTAAATACCGTATGCTGTCTATTAGAATCTTCGATACTTTTTCTTTATTAATAAGTCTGTAAGAATATTCATGTTAAAATGAAAGTTGAAAGTTGTATTCATAAGTACATTCAATCCATAAGAACATTGAATATTATTGCATTTCATTTAGAACTTTTTCTTCGTTCGATCTCTTTGTTTTTGTTGTCTTTTCTTGGGATAGCTATGTTACACTTTTCTTCCTCCTCAAGTATTCCTCATTCAGTGACTGACTTAATTCATTTTCTTAATATTGATTCTGAACTATGCAGTAACTAAAGCTCTATTGTGACCTTAATCAAAACTAATTGTATAATTTTTAATTTTATCCTTAAGCCTCCGTTTATTGTACTTTTTATTTCAGTTCAAAGTTTAACTATGTTCGTAAGATACTTTATTTTTAGCCACTGTAGTGTATTTTTGTGATATGAAGATTAACTTTAGAGTAGTTGCAATCAAACGGTTAATTTGCACAATTTTTATGAGACACCAGCTTAGCATTTTTTAATTAATGGAGTACAACTGTAAGTAAAAATTTTAATAGGATTGAAGCAATTGAAAAAGTTTAATACCTTGAATTACTAGTTTTTTAGTGCTTTCTAAATGTTAGTTTATAGTACATTTAACTTGAATTTTATCCTGAATATCTTGATAATTTGTTATCGGTTTATAATGAATGGCTTTAAAACATCATTTTTAATAGGTTAATAATTGAAATAGTATCTGCATTTAGAAGATTTCTCCATATAACACTCATATTTATTGAGCTATTTTAAAAGACGGGTATACGTATCCATCGTTTTCAAACGTAGGCACGCGTATGTGAAGTTTTGTAGTCTATTGAAAAGGGGATTACTTAAAATAATTATTAAATTAAAAGTGGCAAAATACAATACATTCTGACATAATAAATAAACTGTTAAATACACTTATAAATGTATCAGTACTGAACACAATGTATTTTTTAATTAATTTACAATCTTTCGAGTTACCAGTGACACACATGGCAAGCCATCTATTTTAATACATTCCTTAAAATTTGTACGGTTTATAAATAATTTTATGGCCATAGCAATTTTTCGCGTAAACAGTGGAGAAGAAAAGGAATAAATAAATAAATCTACATCTCTCACATTCACTGGCGGTCATTTTATTACAAATAAGATAGCAATTTTTCGGAAACACGTATATATCTGGTACAAATAAGGATTTGGCTGGCCGAAACTTTTATATACGCCAGTGTCACTTAAGAGGTTAAAGTCGTATCGCGTAGTTTTAGCGTTAAAGTATCGTTTTATTGAATTCAACACATTGTTACTGGTTGGGGGAGTGATGAAAATTATGATTCAATATCTGGTCGCAAATCGTGAAAGTTTGAGAAGCACTGATCTCAACACGATCCAGTTCTTCCATAAATGGTATCTAAGACTAGACGCAACAGATGAAACCACTTAATGCACATACTTAGAAAGGCGACAGCAGCGCGGTAGCAGATGTATTTCCAAACGATACTTATAAGCCGGGTATAAGTTAACATTTAAAAAAATCGGGATAAGGATTTAAATTTAATGTAAAAATCGTAATATTAAAACCACTATAAATTGTAAGAGGTAGAATGTAATTATCGTCAAAATGACTTCAATCAGCATGAAGTATAACTAATTGTACTTATATAGTGGAACAAAGCCCGGTGATGAAATCACAAATTTCTATTGCAATATGTAAATACACATGTTATCGCAAAACTAAACTTGGATGAAACTGACCCATAAGCATGTTTAATTTCCTTACATAAGTAACGTCATGGTAAAGCGCTACGAGGATTTCTGTCTTTAGGTGTTTTTGGGATACCCTAGAGGTTTTATCTATATATATATTTTTTTTTTTTTTTTTTTTACAATTTCGGCTTATTTTTTTAAGAGTTTTACCTCTTCCTTTCTTGACTAAGTTTTGTCTGGATCACAGATACATATTTTTTCGCATATTAACGTGTTTTTGCCGCAGTTTATCCCTCAAGAAAACTACACAATGAGTTTGTATGTTAGGGACTCCTCTACTCAAACTTCTGTGCTGGCTCAGTTCGATGCATTCGGATTCCTGTGAAAAATAACAGTAATTCTATTTGTGAAAATTGTTCTTCAGTATTAATAAAATTTGATCTAAATTTTAACAGTTGTAACATGTTAATTCTAGAATATTAATATTTAGCACCAGTTACTTATTTATATAATTTTTCTCTGGGTTATTAATTAACGTCAATATATTCCAGTGGAATGCATTTAATTATTAATTTAGAAGATGAATTTTAGAATATAGTGTTATGGATTCAAAAGGTTCTGCTCTTCAAAATAAAAACACATATTTGCCAACTATCGTCAAAAGCAGATATATGAAAAGTAGACAACAGTGCATTCACTTATAACATCTAAACAAGCAATTTTCTATTGTTATTATTGAGAGTTTCTTAAAATGATGTTGTTATGTAACACAAACTAAGTTCCTTTGAGAAATTAAGCACCATGTGTTAAGCGTATGCTCAACAGTCACTTCAAAAACTATGAGGGAAAAAACCTTTTAGCTAATGAACACGCTGAGAGAATGAATTTTACTCATCAGCATTTATTATGAGCCATAATTAATCCAAACACGTGGTTCAATCGTTTTAGAGCCCATTATTTTGTTTGCGCACGTCGCTTGATTCCCGTGTGGGCGAGAATTATTTTTTTTTTGCTCAGTATAAAAATTAATTGAAACCAAATATCTCTGTTTATGCTATGTAACGAAATTCAATGCTGCATATATGGTTTGTGTAAAATACATTGGATATGCGAAAATTCTTTTAATGCAACTTGAAATGTGTGTGTTATTAGCATCTTTTCATACATATCACTTTAACCCTTTATCTACCGCATTATGATTTATCGCAGTTTTTTTCATGCAATATTTTTTTGAACCACTACATTCAAAATTAAGGAACATACATAAGCAAAACACTCACCTTTGGGAAATTTAATCCATTATGGCTAGTTGATTAATTAAAGATATTAAACTGTAAAATTAATTATATACGCTGTTCACTTAAAATAAATAGTCAAATCGTTTTCTAAGGTCTTCATTGACATACAAAAAAATAAGACACTTAAATTATTTTATTTTTAAACTATTTACACATTAAATATTATTTCAGGAAAAAAAATATGATCTTTACAATCCGCTGAAAACGCCGTCAGCTGAAAACGCAATTTCTGCTGAAAAACTAGTCTCCTTACCCACTAAAATACTCATCATGGAACCCGTGCTGCCATATATGTTGGAAGAGTGGATTTCAAAGAATATCCCTGCTAAGCATCGACAGAATATTCGTAAAAAGGGTTATTCTATGTAATTTTAAAATTAGTGGTACTTAAAAGTACTGTCAGAAAAAATAAAGGGTTAATATGGTTAAGTACGATATTTAAATGACATTATTGGGTTAATTTATATAAATCATTGTTTTTGTTTTGTGAATCGTATTTTAATTAAAATTATATCAGTGTCCAGATACAACATCATATTTTTGATATGTTATGCACGATTCCCACATTTTGTCACTATATTTTTCCCTATTTCATTATTTCACAAGCTTCCCTTAATTTCCAAGTACATACTAATTTTTTGATAAAGCACCTTGACTTTAGCTTCTTGTGAAATTTTTTTACATTTTAACATCTTTTTCTACATTATTTCCTTTTATATCCTAATAAAGTCACAATTACTTTATAATTTATGGAAAAATTGCAATATTTATTAATGAAGGTATACTATAATTTAACACATCGCCTTCTAAAGATCTAAAATTCTTTTGATAACCACAGTTTTTAAAATTAATAAAACGTCCTATTCTTCCAGCATTTTTAAGGCAACAGCTTGTATTTTCAAGAGGTTAATTAAATAGACAGACATATATTTTAAATTGAATGATCACTGGAGGATTTAAGCATAGGTATTAAAACAATTTTTAGCAAAACGGGAAACTTGCAGTACGTTTAGAACATGGCTTAAGAATTAGAAAATAATGTAAAAATAAGTAATTAATATTAATAAGGATATTGTTTTTATTCTAAAAATACTTCTTTTTTGATAAACTATATTTAAAATTTATAAATCTCTTCTCATTTTACATGCATTTTTAATACAAAAGTATATTTTTGCGAAGCCATTTTGAAATATTAACATGTTCTAAAGGTAATTAATTATCGATGGAGGTTTTAATAAATAATTTGAAGATAAATATTAATGAAAATACGCATGAATTGAGAACCCTATAAATACAATAGTTTTATTATATGTTACTATAGAATAATATAAAAATAAATTATTAATACTACTAAGATGAATATGAGTATTGAAATAAGTATGTGTGTGTGTAAACAACAGAAATATATGTTTTAGTTATACACTTCATAAAAGGGATCCAAGAATCTTTTTTTTACGTATTGTTCAAGATAAATTTAATTACATTTTAAAATCAGTCTTGAATAGCAAATTTAAATTTAATTAGATGAGTTCCAAGATTACTTCTTTTATGTATAATTTAAAGGGGTTTTTTTTGTATGTGTAAGACGCTGAACAGAAAAAAAATGCAAAAGATGAAAATCTTTAACGCTTTCTATTCAACGTCTGAAATACATTTTAAAAGCAGATTTTAATAAATATAGCTTTTAAGCAGCTGTTTCGTAACATAATGGTGTTTATTAACTAGTATTGAAATAAAATTTTATGCTCACGAAATATGCAAGTTATAAAACTTCAAATCAACAAAGGAATCGCTAACGAAGCGTAAATAGTAACATCTGCTGTTTAAGGCATGTTAGTCAAGAAATGGCTTATTTTAACAAAGTGCTAATAAAAAATCATTACAAATCTAAACTGAGTGTAAATTTGTATTTTTATTATCGGAACATGTGTTTAAATATACTTTCTTTTTTCTTCTCTTTTACTAATAAAATATTTTGAATATTAAATCGAACTTCCTTTAACCTTCTGAATATTATAGAATATTTTCATTTGATTTTCTATTTATGCGAAAATGAAGACGAATAATAAATACTATTACGATTTGGAAAATCCAAAGACATTTTCAGTTAATGTGTTACGTAATGAATGTATTATCTGTCTTTTTAAATTCAAAATATGTAAGCTCAGTAGTTAAAACAGTGTTTTAATATTTTCAGAATTAAATTTTTCAATAACCTTATTCGACAATTACTTCAATATTATAAGGCATGATTTAATAGCAAATTATATACTAAAAAGGATAGTTCAAGAACCACAATAATTACATTTAATTGAATTAATCCTTCTGTAAAAAAAAGAGTGGTGGAAGGGTTCAATGAAAAATTTATGGAAAATTTCCATAAAATAACATAACAATGAATTCAAAAGCATGCCTAAAAAGGGGATACCATTTATTAATGAAATAATTTAAAAATATTACTTTATTTTTCTATTAAAGGTTGACAAAAATTTTTGTTAAAAAGGGAAGTATTCTGGAAATTGAAATTATTGCAAAGGCGGCATGCTTTAATAGCCATACTCTTTAGTAAATTACATTTTTAATCCCATACATAATACATATATATCGTCCGCCTAATTATCAGACTGCCTAACTCCACCGACGTTACTGATTTGATATAGGAGTGCAACGTGCCAAGAGCATTTTGGCGCGATTCCTTAATCCTTTTGTTTTGTCTACGCCATGCGTCAGTGCGCGCTCCGCTTTTAATTTATTCCTCGATCAGTATATAATCCCTACTTTTTAATTTCATAATAAAACTAGATTTCAAAGGGAGAGGTGGTGGCAAGATTTTAACATAAAATAAATACATCAAAAAGTAATATTAATGTATTACATTTCCAGATATAAATTATTTACACTATTTACACTATTTTAAGCGTTCATTACACAAAATTTGAACAATGTGTTACTTTTGCTGTGCAGAGATCCCAAAAAAAAAAAAAAAAAAAAAAAAACAAAAACAAAAAACTAACACTAATATACGTTATCCCCATGGCAACCACATTATCGCACGATAAAAATATCAAAGTAAACCATATTGTAATATTATCGCCTATCTTGACGAACATAAACAACCACTTGTCGCCGAGCCCTACTGTATCAAATTAGCATCGCAGATGGAGTTACGCAGTCTGATAATTAGACCGACGATATATTAAATTTTAATGAATGTTCACGAATTTTTATCCTTATAATAATTAAATATCACTTTCTATTGTTTACTATAAGTTTTTGTCCTTTATAATTTTAGATTTGACTCTCACATTTTTTAAAATTATTTATTCATTTTTTTACATTTGATTAGTTTAATAAAATTGTGTTAAAATTAATTTTTCCAATAATTACTTACTTATATTAAAGTAATATAAATAAGTAATTATTGGAAATAATTATTATTCATATTTTAAATAAAATGTAATTTGCATTTTCATAAGTTTCTTACGGAGTTTAAATTCAGTCCCAAATGCGAATCAGTAATATTTTAATTGACGAGAATAATAATTAAACACACATGAGTAAAATATTCAGCAGAAAGTACCAAGCGGTCTCTGGAGAATTTCCGGAACTCTTTTTACCAACTTATTTATTTTTCTAATCCTTTTTATATTGGAGGCTGGAGTTCAGCTTAATCATCAGAACAATGGAACGCGGATAAATGTTCATTAGGAAAGAAAAGTGGGCAGGTGAATGTGCAAAAAGGGAAGTCGAGTCTCTAGTGTCAGCTCATTGATCGGGCGGAACAGAATTAACAAAACACATGTTATCCATTAGGTGGTCCAACGATGAAGTCAAGGGAAATCAATTGAAAGGGTCTCGAGGAAGGCAAAGGTACGTGATGGACCTTCCCTGCAGCACAAGAGGGTGAAATGAGAATCAATGTATCATTTCCTGGGTTTTGGGTAACAGTGGTGTTGGACATAGGGGCTGGGGCCACCTCTTGAATGCAAAATTATCATCTTCTCATGATGTGTATCGAGTGTGATGTGATGAATGTTCAGAATGAGCTATTATTTTCTGTCTTTTTTTTTCTTTTATGCTAGTGTGGAGACATGGCAGACAACTATTTTCTTCTTTTCTTTGTTCACTTCTCATTTGTTTTATTTGAAGTTGTGAACATCTCTTGTGAATGCAAAATGATCGCTGTCATGTATGATGCGAGGAATATTTCGGAGGAATTATTATCATAGTTTTTTTTTAAAAATAACAACAAGGAAATAGGGAGTATTTTTTTACACGGTGGACAATTACTTACTTTTTATATCAATTTAAATTTGTTTGTTTATTTATTTTTGTGTGTTTTCATTCTATGAAATTATCATTGAATTGTTTGATATTATTTTGATGCATTTGCATACATATTTTTTTATTTTAAATATATCAGCTTCGGTTCTTTCCCCTTCAAATATATTTATTCAGTTATTGTGAAATATTTTTACAGTCTATTTTTCATTTCTAAACATTTATTTATAATTTGATGTTTCACACATGTTCTCCTAGATTCATTTGTTCTTACAGAACATAAAGTTTTGATTTCGTTGTAATCGTCAGGAACTGTATTGCGTTTTTCAGTAAGTTGGAATCTTATGAACGAGATATTAATGCTACCTATAAATTTCAGTACATTTCTATTTTTAATTGTCACTCACTGGATTAAATTTATGTATCTCACTTATTTAATTATCATACCTAGTTAATTCACCGTTGAAAAAATTTAAAACCTCAATATTTTATGATGAAAACAACTTAATTCTACAAAAAAAACTATCAGAAAAACATTTTTCCAAACTATTCCAGTGTTTTTAATTTAAATTTTAAATGGAGATAAAAGTTACTCCAGTTAATTGTTTCATTGGAAAATACAGACATAAACACAGTGAAATCATGAGTTAAATGGATTTGATGGCAGAGTAGAAAAACCGATCAAGAGATTTTGCTGCTTTGTGTCATAAAAAAGGAAAGAATAAAATTAATTAATTAATGGTTATTCCTGTTAGCCCTCGAAGCAGATATTGATATTCGAGACAGTTACTTAGTTCGAAGTATTTGTTGATTATACATCACTGAAAATATAATTTTGTGATAAAACAGCAATTAACTTTATTGAGTGTTTTAAATACGTAAATAAAAACTAACTTAGTGACTGGCGACATTTACAAGGTAGCTATCAAAAGAAATTTTGCTATGAAATATTTTCTTGATAAGTCTAGTTAGACATTGCTCGAATAATGTTGATTTCCCACCCCCTCTCCTATATTATGGAGCATTTGTTTTACAGCCGAGTTACAATAATTCACAAATTGCAAAACAACAACAAAAAAAGGATAAAACTCTTTTGTTTGAATACCACTTCATTATTTTTAACACTTATTTCGCCAATATTGTTTGTGGACTGTAAACTGGTAAGATAAACAATCAAACTTTCGCCATGCTAAGACTATTTTATTCGTGCACCCGCTTATGTCGGCGTACAGATTGACTATACTTTTATAAATTTTATTACAGATGGCGCTACAGAGCGCTGATAGCGTAACAACACATATGTCTTTGATTTCGAAAATCTCTTAGCTGTTGTTGAAGTTAGAAAGTTTAATTAGATTGAAGTTTTTTTTCTATTTTTTTAGCATTACTATTTCTTTATGTGTTTATATTCTCAGTTTTATTATTTGAGAAGGATTATGTTATTTATGTAGTTGTAAGGTTATTAAAATATGTTTTGGTTATGCTGCACATGTATAATATATAATTCAATAAAAAGATTTTTAATGATAAAAAACTAAGAATAATGTAACAGTTAAAATTAGTGTAGACTATATAAAAAATTACTTTAATCCTTATGAAAAAAATACACTTGCGTACGTAGTGAAAATAACTTATCTAATTATTTTTATATACTAAAAATTGAAGAGCCTATCATCGAATTATATTTCAATCTTTATCCATTTTTTGTGATTTCACCAAAGTAAAGGGATTACCTGAAAAAACTTTATACGAATAATTGGTTGCTAAAACAGTCTTAAGAAAAGTATTTACTTTAAACATTAGCGATTGTTACATTTTTGTGAAGACACATATTTTAAGAACTTCGAAGAAATCTGATCATCTGTGAAAGCTTTGCCTTAATCCAACTATTGCTAGGACAAAAATGTACAATATACTTACAGTTTTATACAACTTAGTTTAAGCATTATATCTGAAGAAGGTTGATATTTTTTTCAGGACACCTATGCAATCCTTTTTCTTGTCTGTCGACGTCAAATAATCGATAACAGAAGACAAATAGAATAATACTTTTCCTTTGTTAGATCTTGTGTACAGTACAAATATTTATCATATCAGATAGATTTCTTTGCCATTAACTTTGCTGTCAGTTCCATTTGCATTTGTATAGATATTATTTATTCATGAGCCACGAAAAGAATAAATTGAGTAATATATTTACATTTTTCTTTGCATTTTTATTTTAAACTCAGAAAGCGGAGCCACAGTGATCAAATTTTTGACCCTAGGAATGAAAAAGAGAAAAATGATCGAATTTTGTACGATATACTCATGATTAAATCTAAAGTTTGCTAGTTATGATGATTAGTTCCTTCAACGACTGAGGAAAAGCTCCGGTTATGTTCCAGCTATTCTAAATTCCACCGTTGTGGGGAACAGTTGTGGCTATTGCCAATTAACATGAACTGAATTTCAAAGTTTCTATACGAACTGGTCTGGGAATTTAATGCATTAGGTCCTGTCCATTAGAGTGAGGTGGTTTTTTTCCTTTTTCAATCACTGCTCTCTAAAAGAAGTTCTTTTTCATCTAAGAAAAAAAAATATTCAATCGAGTAATTCGTTTTATCACACTTAAAGTTTTGAAAAATGGAGAAACTTCGCTATTTTGTTTATTATTTTTTATAATTAGCTTATGAATATGGGAGCTCACGCTATTGTTCTAAATGCAGAATTTGAAATGTGAAAAAAAGAGAAACAAATCAAAATCAGTTCATTCAAAATATTTATTATTAGAGTAAAAAGTACACTTTTTTATGTCAAATTATTATGTTCATAATTATGTTCATAATTATATTAAACCTATTTTTCTATTTGAAGGAGATTAGAATTCGGTAAATTCCGATCCGTAATCACATAACATAATCGCCACACTAAAAGGATCACTCTAGTACGGAGCTGTTACTGGCTTACATTGATACCACCGTCACACACTCCCCTGCCAGTGAGTCGGTAGATAGACGAGCGAATGATACAGTTTTTATAGCGAACGTGTGAGTTATTGCTGTTGTGTCAAGTGTTTTTTGACGGTTTGAGTGACACGCCATGTGATCTGACGGCTTATGTGTTGCGTCATGTGGATTTGACGGCTTGCTGTCCTGCGTCATGCGTGTCTCTTGCGGCGAATGATGGTGCCACGTCTGCTATGTGAAGGTTGTGTTGTTTCAAAGTTCAACCAGGGTCACACCAATGGAGTAGATTAGAACTCGCAACCGTCGGATTCGTAAGCACGTAACTTACCGCTGGATCAAGGTTATCACCCTAATGCGGAGACTGTTACTGGCTTATATAGAGACCACCACCACACATCTTTAATAAACGATAAGCCTATTTTATATTTTGCGAATGTTTTAATACTATATGTGAACCTGCTGTTAAGCATAGTTTATAAAATTATGCACTATTTGTTTCTTAATAGAATAATTCAAAGTAACATTTTTAAGAAAATACAGGTATTGAACTCGATATTAAGAGTCGCACTAATGTGGTGTCATCTCTCACCGTACTACACACATCTTTCAAGATTCTTCAGTTCCGACTCGGCATTCCATCGCTTGGTGGTGATGAGGAAGTTTTGGGGAAATTCCTACACGAGTCATTTTTTTTCACAGTAACCTTGAAGTGCTTTCAACGCAATCGCAACTCCGTTGCTCGATTAGAGACTCTATAACGGCTACTACTCAATAATTCTATTTTTAAGGTTGATTCTCATTTGTCCCTTTTTTGGATGCCATACCATGGGCTTGAACAAATATTTTGGTATACAGCCACGGTCTTAACTCTTTTTTTCGTTACCATGCTCTAAATTTCACATTTGGAACATTAGCGTTACGAAATTAACAAGTTGAATTATAATATAAAATATATATATACACAAATCATTTCAAAATTTCTCCATTTTTCTTTACTTTTAAGTATGATGTTCGAGAAAAAGATTTTTGTTATACTGGAATTTGTTTTTTGACTTTTTACTTAGCTAGGAGTAAGACAACTTTTCTAGGGAATAGCAATGGGGAAAAACAGCTTACCCTAATATCCATATCATTTTAATGTCTGCTAAAATTATTCTATTCCTAGCTTATAGCCTATTCTGTAGCCAAAGCTCACTTATTATTAAAACTAATCATGATTCAAATTCTTCAAATATCTACAAAGATTTTAGAATACTTAAAATTATTCCTACTAGATTGGGAGGTAAAATATTAATTATACTATCATTATCAATTCATTTATCTGAAAACATTGCCTTTAAAATTGTTACAAAGTTTCAGAATTGAGAAAAATCCAAATTCTTTCCTTAAGATAGTATAAATTCATGAAGACAAAATAAAATGTGCAATTATTTCTAAAAATACTAAAACACAATTTTTATTTTTTTCAAATGTAGAATCATATTGTAAATAATATTACTAAATAGTGAAGGAATATTTAAATTGTAATATTTATATAAATAGTTAATGTAAAGATATTTTTAAATTTATGGTGACACTTAACTATAGAGAACTCGTGAACTTCGAGACATTCATAACTTTTAAAATGTCGTATATATTCATGAGTGACGAAAAAGGAGGAAAAAATCGTGTTTAGTTAATTCTTCTTAAGAAAAATTACCATTCTTAAAATGTTCTTTGTTCGCGCATATGTCTCTTTTGTTTATCGTAAAACAGAAAGATACAGTGTAAATATATTTTGTTAAGTAATGAGAAAAGGTAACAGAAAAACTCGTGCTCTTTTTTTTCAAACATTTGGATTTTCCGAGTGAATATCTTAATTTAGGTTCTTATGAGCGTTGGTATGTACACCAGAAGCTTTCTCTCTCTCTCTGTGACTCTTCTCTTATTCATGAAATTCTTGAAAAGTGAAATGTGTATGTAGATCGCTTGTAAGTCAAGTAATATTTCAAGACTGTGGAGATTTAAGTAACTGGCAAAGACAACAAGAAAGTAGTTTGTTAATCAACTGAAGTGGATTTCAATAGCCAACTGTCAAGCTACACTTACCATTTCTTGAAATACGGCGCCCGGTACTACTATCTGGGAAAAAAAGTACAGAGGAACAAAAAGATGCTACAACGCAAATAAATTATTAGATGCTTACGATAACAAATGGTACAATAACTCAACCCTTCATTTCTGAACTTCTCAGACAAAAAAGAATTAAAAAAAAAAGATGGCCGGGAGGGGGGAGAGAAAAGATGTTACACTGTACATTTTTTCAACCTTCAGTAAATGTGCACTTATAGTATCATGTAGAAAGTTAATAACTAAAATGTATCCTGTCGTGTGACTACTATGTCTTCATGATTTTTATTAATTTGTCTCCTATTTCTAACTTTTACTTTTTTTCTTTATTGTATAGACAATTCAATTACGGTAATACGTTAAACTAACTATTAACTAAAATGTCTCATAATGTAATACATAATTTCATTTCCGTTTTTTTTTTATTGATCTGATTCTATAGCTTTTGAGGAAATTGAAACAAATGCTCTTTCATGTGCTTAAGATACATTATAGATTTGTAACTTGATTTTTTAATGCTTTTTCTCAAATTACATGTTTGGCATAAAGTAGAGTGTTGTTCATTATTTATTACCGATAAAAAACTGTAATTGTTTGAAAAACTATTATGAGAGTAAAATTGAGACTATGTAGTAAATTGCTAAATTACCGTTAGCTGTTTTTGGCAAATTGATATGTATACAACATCGTTGGAGCGTGCATATACATGTAATTTAAACATTAGCTATATGCTTAAGATGAAACATTTTGTAAATGTTTGTGTACATTAGATGCTAAAATGTATTTACAAAACTGAGAACCGGCATTAAAAACTATGTTAAATTGTGCGAATATATATATCAAGTATTACTTTCGGATTTGCTAATAGTAAAAATCGTAATATTTCTCCACTTTATTGAATATAGATATTCTTTTTAGAAAAAAAATGTAATAAATTTTTCCATCACACTTTTTTGTGATGCAAAGAACTTACTTAGTTTTCATGGAAGAGACATAACACAAATCATATTCCGTAGTACATTTGTGAGAATCTATCACATATTAAACATTATAAGATGTTAAAATCGAGAGGAACCGATTCAATTAACGAAAGTTAGTCCAAAAAATTTTTACAAATTATATTTTTATACATATTTTTTTTATTTCACAAAATTTCAGAGTTGTGATAATTTTTATATTCGTTCAAATTTACATCATAACCTCATTCAGCTCTAGCAGACGAACTTTTAGTTTTTCTAGTCAATATAATTCATTCTAATACGGTCAAATAGTTTTGAAATAAAGTGAAGAGACTGCAACCCATTTTAATTGTTTATTTATATCTGCTAATTTATTCTGTATTCGTTCTTCTGCTAATTTTTGTTGCATATTTTAAAAATATTAAGTTCATTTTTTTAAGACTAATTGTTTTATCTGGATCTATTTACCATTTTCATTTTAAACTTAAATTAATCTTTGAATGCACAGTCAATATTTATGATGACAATGTTCTGAAAAGAATTTGAAAAACGTTTATTCAGAAGATGTTATTTCCTTTGATTGTGTTATAATTAATTCAAATAAATTTTTCATTCAATTTAAACTATACAAATTACATTCAATTATAAACATTCTTTTTAAAATTCCAATTAATATTAACAATGTTTTTTAGAATAAGTTTTAGAATAAGAATAAGTATCTCTTTTAAGGATTCAAAGGGAAATAAATGTATAAGTGAAAGTGGCGTTTCAAATTAAAAAATTATAATTAAAATTAAATTAACATTATATAACTTTACATCAAAAAAAGATATTCATATATGTTCTTCTACAGCTTACTACATTTAGCATTTACACTACTTTATTTATTTTTCTTGGAGTAGAAAAAATAGAAACTTCGTTAGAAAGAAAATTGCATCTTCAAATAATTTTCTAAATTTTCTTTTCAACTCCTTGCATTCAACTCTCACATTTTGAATTTTTTTTTCAATACAGCTACTAAATCGAGTTTCAATTCAAAATTCAATTATCTGCCGTAAAGAAAACCTGAATGCATTTTATGCTCTTTCTACCAATTCGCTGCTACACAATTAAATTCTCCCCTTGGATTCGGAAAGAATTATTCTACTTGTACAGTTGAGATAAATTTTAACTTTTATTACTTTTCAAGCTTTTGAAGTCGAAATTTTGCTCATTAATTTTTAGCTGAAATGCATATCAACGTAATATAATACATAAGGAAGTATTTTTAAAAATATGTAAATATGCATAAATTGAGAAAAAAAATAGTTTTACATGAATTTTTAACTAAACTTACATATATATATGCAAAGAAAATTTTCTAATTTTCCTTCAAAGAATTATAAGAATCTTAAGAATTCTTATAAGAATTTTGATACTAGGTCAAAGAAATAAAAACGAATAAAATAAAAAAAATTAAATATGAAATATATTTCTCTTATAGCTTTTTTTTTGTAAAGCACCTTTCTCTCTTAATTTAAAATTAAAAAAAAAGATTAAAGATAATTTTTTTTGAAAATTCTTGTTTTTAATTCATTTATACGAAATTACCTTTTCTTTATGAAAATGTGTTCGGAATTTTTTAGCATTTTGATATAATGTACTCTTTTCAAAAAATATTTAAAAAGCACAAAATCTTTTTTTTTTTTTCCGGGAAGATTATTTTGATAATAGAGGAGTAAAGGAAATTATGTTTCCTAAAAAAAAAGTTGATATTTTTTACAAATGTTATTTCAAAGAAATATTAGGTATCCCATTATTTAAAACTATATGGAATTCAATATGCTACAGTCTATGCAACTCGTTTAATTTTTATGAGCTTTGTTACGAATATTTTTTTATGTATGCTAATAATATTGTTAAATTTTGAATATATCTATAAAAATATAATGCATACATTAATAACTAGTATAAGTTGGGTCCTTAATATTTAATTCATGCATTAATGTAAATATTTTTCATACATTTTGAAATTGCTTTTTGAGATTTAGAATACAAAACAATGTTTTTAAAAGAATGTAATTCAGGAATAAGAATAAATCAAAGTATATATATTTGAACCAAAACGTTTTTTTAAAATCCTTATAAAAGGATTGTTCTCCCTCAAAATCCAGTTCTATTTTGAGAAAAAAGAATTAACTATTTTTTATTACGTCATTTTAAATAAATTATTAGAATAATCATAAAATCTGTATACATTAATAATTATTATAAGATGGGTCCTTAACCCATTATTGCATTAATATAAATATTTTTCAAATATTTGGAAATAGCCTTTTGAGATTTATAATGCCAAAATAATGTTTCTAAAAGAATGTGAATCAAAAATAAGCATAAATCAAAGTATATGAAGCAAAAGCTTTTTGTTTTAATTCTAATAAATAGATTGTTATTCCTCGTAATCCAGTTCAATTTTGAGAAAAAGAATTAACTATTTTTTATCACACCATTTTAAAGGAGTTATTACAATAATCATAAAATCTCACGTGCATAAAATACAGTGGTAAGAAAATGCATTTTAGAAAAATATTTTTGATACTTAGTAATTTTCGTTTTAAAAGAGACACCATTTCGAGAAATAATTCATAAAATTTCATTCCATAACTGGTAGATAGTAAGTAAATAATAAATCTGTAATCTCAATAATAATATGAGATGGAGACTGCATTAATTTTTTCTGGCATCTAAATATTTTTTTATATTGAGTCAAATATTTTTTAAAATTCATTTTTGTGTGAAGTTTTGTTTATTTTTCAATACCTACACACACACTATTAGCTCAAACTCTCTATTTATTTATCTTGGTGTAATTTTCAATCGTTAATAAAATACATTTTAAAGCGCTCAATTGAGCTGAAATTTTATATACATGATCATTTTGGATGACAATACAATAATTTAATTATAATTAATAAAAATTAATTGATTAAAACTAATCATTTAAAGAATTACAAATAAAGCCGCGGTGGAATTTTTGGTGATTTAGCGACCCTTTTGGTGACTTGTGTCAAAACTTGAAAAGGTTTTTTTTTCTCACGTTTTAAAGCATTCAGTTGAACTGAAATTTTACAGACACGATTGTTTTGGATGACTATACAATACTTTAATGATAATGAATAAAAATGATTTACCAATTAATATTGTGATTCTGCCCTATATATATACATATTCATATTAGTTTTAACTATTCAATAAAAAGTAGCTAAAATAAAATTTTAAGCAGGAATTGACTTAATTTTTTTATATTACTTTTTTATGTTGTTTATTTATAGTATAATAAAAATTTATAAACAAAATTTATTTTATTTTTTGGTTACATTAAAGCTTAAATTACTAGCCTAGGCACTCAAAAATATCTCCATTTTGTATTTTCACTTTCTCGTTCCTTAACGTTCACCCTCCTTTTTGTGTCAATATGTTTCCGATTTCAAACGATCTATTGTGTATCAACAATTCGATGGAAACAATATCCGTTCTGTATGATAGTGGAATCTCTTCCATTTTCTGGAATTGTTTCTCTTTGGACCCTCCCACTTCATTTTAAAGTCCTCTTTGAAAATTTCCGATTTAAAATGTCTCTCTTCCTGACTCATTTTGAGTTAACAGCCCCCCACACACAAGATTTCGATTGTGCCGTCTATTGGAATGCGTTCCATTTTCAGGTTTCACTTTTATTATGGACCCCACCTTGGCTGTTTCGGATATTGTATGTGAATTTCCTGCCGTCAAATATTCCATCAGAATAATGCCATAGTTTTTTTTTCTTTCTCCCAACTATCTTATGGTATTTGGCCAATAAATCCGTGACTTAGACAAAACTTTGTCCAATTGGACAGTGTACTACTCGGCAATTGGAATTTTATATTCCTGTTTTTATATGAAGAGAGGTAGTAATAGTTTTTTGTCTAAAATACTCAGATTATTGAATGACAATTCTATTAAATTTCTTTTTGCTACCAAATCGCAATATTATATTATTTATATATTATACCTTAAGACCTGACACATCTTTACATGAAAAGGAATATAACAGTCTTTATAAATACTGGATTAATAACAAGAAATAAACCTTTTTGTGGATAAAGATATGTCACTCGTTAACATTTAATAATTTTCTATTGGATTAATGGTTTTTGATTATTTACTAGCGTTGCACTTTCAATCATTTATCTACCGCATTATGATTTACTGCAGTTTTTTCATGCAATATATTTTTTGAATCACTACATTGAAAATTAAGGGATATGCATAAACAAAGTACTCAACTTTGGGAAATTTAATACGTTAGAACTAATTAATTAATAAAAGATACTCAACAGTAAAATTAATTATATACAGAGTTTACTTAAAATAAATAGTCAAATTGTTTTCCAAGGTCTTCATTAACATAAAAAAAAACAAGACTCTTATCTTTTGACACTAAACATTTTTTTCGGAATAAAAATAACAATCTTCACAATCCACTATAAACGCCGTCAGCTGAAAACACAATTTTTGATATAAAACTATTCGCCTTCCCCACTAAAATACTCATCATAGAACCCGTGCTCCCATATATCTTGGAAGAGTGGATTTAGAAGGATATTTTTACAAAGTATCGTCAGAGTGTTCGTAAAAATGGTTATTCTATGTAATTTTAAAGTGAATGGTACTTATAAGTACCGTCCATAGATAAAGGGTTAAGCTACACCAGCAGTGGCGAAACGGAGAATAAATGGGCACCCCAGCAAAGTCAGGTTCCTACCCCCTCCCCATATTGCGAGAGGGGGCAGGGTGTGTACGTTACGCCACTGTATACCAGGGCTATTGGCTATGCAATTCTGAATGTTCGTCAAGTAATAAGAATGTCACTTGAACTTAGTGACTGTGCAATCAAATTTTTCTTTGAAATCACCTACGCAATATTTAAAAATAATTTTTATTTCTCTTTGCTTAATAGCAGGGTTATAACATCCTTTTATTATTGTCCTATTGGCATTTCATGAGAAATGTGAGAATTCTTCGGTCTCTTTTCTCGAATTGTATTTGCAGAGAATGTGCAAACAAACTAACCACTTTTCTTAATTTTTGAATTTGTTAATAAATTCATTTTTCTATTTGGTTTTTCTCTTGTCACGACTTTTACCGGAATGCAGTGCACATGAATGAGTTTTCTTCGGCTTATTACCAATGATTTGATTTTTATTAACACCACAAAACAACCTGAGGGCCTTTGGTGACTGACTTCATAATTTTTAATCTGAGACAAGCGAAGCAAGGACGACACCTGAGTTAACGTCCCCGTCTGCAAATTGCCTCACCATACTAATGTGAATACCACATACCACCAAAATAAATAAATAAAAATAATTAATATATATTAAAAACAAATGTACGTACAATAGAGTACATGCTACGTAATTTTCACAGTATACAATCGAACTTCCATATAAGGAACCTCTATATTGCGAATTTTGCTATATAGCGAACGTTTTCCTGGAATCAAAACATTTCATGATTTTTTTTTTCTGAAGTAACCTCCCAGTAGCGAAGAACATTTTCTGTATAGCGAACCTTTTTCTTGTGATTCAATTTTTTTATCCCTATGTTTTAGTTATTTCGGGACATTTCAAGTTATTCTCTCTTTTAACACATTTTATGGTGGTTATAGAAAGATCTTTGTTGCATTTCAAAGATGGGATGCAATATACATTATGAAACGAAGCATTTTTTTCAAAAAAAAATTATGGGTAATTAAATTTAAAGACGCATGCAGCAATGCATGTTTAGAATATCTAGTTATAAAATAATGTATGTTTAAAATTACTTGTATGCTTTAAATTAGAAAATGTCCTTAAAATTTATTAATTTTAATATAAAATTAATTTTTAATGTTTGTGTGAAATGCTGTATATTCCTCGATATTCTTTTTTCTTGGTTTCCTTGCAGCTTATTTCTTTTTTTTATGTGTAAGATATTTAAAATACATAAACATTAATTTACAAAAAGGTGTGAATAATTACTTCTTTAATGTACAGAGTTTATGAATTTAAAATTTGTTTTATGTAGTTAATAAAGTATATTGAAAGATGAACCTCTATTTAACGAACTTTTTTCCGGATTTAGCGACTTCGTTAAATTGAGAAAAATAAAGGACTTCGGTTAATCCGGATGTATATAGAATAATAATGCAGCCACAAATTGAGTTTTTGAGTTTTATGTATGGTTTCTTTAGCCCATTTTTGACTGAAACTTGTATTTAAGAACATAACTTTGATTTGGGACCAAAATTTGACTCGGCTGTTTCAGTCGGAAGAATCTGGTTGTACTTCAAACAGATCCTTTACGCAAATCTCTGTTATTTAAGCTGACAGAGTTTCTCTTTTATTGTTTGATATATTAAAAGCTTAGGTTTATCCCCCAAAATCAAAACTTACGGTTTTTTAAAACCAAATTAATTAATTTAAATTATCATTTTGAGCTTCTTTTCCTCTTGTATATGCTGATTCTTTCGTAATCGCCACGGTAGCCTATGTGACGCTCGAGATAAATAACGGTAGTGTGATATTGAGTAATTTAAATATTTAGTTTATTTGCTTCACAGCTATTATTTACAGATTTATTAGAGTTATTAAACTTATTAAATAGATTATTAGAGTTCAAATGATGCGGTTTGTGAGGGAGGAGTTTCTTTGGGGTCCGTTCGTAGCGAAGTTTTTAAACCATCTCCCGTTCTCTCTTTCCCCTCTCTAGCTTCGGAGATAACGGATTCCGGCTTCTTTAGCTTCCAGTTTTATCCGGCTAGTGGGTGGAAAAGGGTCCCTCGTAGTACCAAAGGTTGCCAGGGCGATCCAAGACGGGACCGAGCAATAATTTAAAGTTGTAGGTACCAATGAAGTCGATTCACAGCTGTGTGATGGGAATCGTCATAAACTCGTGGAAGGCGAGCCATAAGTTCGAGCTCTGTGAAATTGCAAAAACGTCTGTGTACGTTAAATCTAATGAGACTCAGTCTTCCCATGGGCATGCTGCGGTAGTTTAGAGAGTTGTGCCTTCTCAGGTGTCATCTCCGTCATTTGGCCGCGTTTTGAAATTATGAGGTTCGTCATGAATAGCCATTGTGTTACTTTCAGTGTAACGCTAATAATAGCATTGTGTGGTGCTGTGAGAAAATTTAAAGAGTAAGGATCCGCTTCAGGAGTCTTCCTCGTTATCTAACTAGCTCAAAATCGCAAATTCCATCAACAATGACCCTTGTGTAGCTTCTGAATGTGACATTAATATGCATTCAATTCTGTTTATGCTGTATCATAATTAAAAGTTGATTTCTGTAGAAAAAGAATGCCTAACATATTTTTTCCAAGAAAAATGATGCGGCCGCGGTAGCCTAGTGTTTATGGTGACGAACTCGTGGTCTGCATGTTGCGGTCTCTAGTCCTAAAGCCAATAAAGATCCCCCGTATGAAAGGCTGATGCATTGGAAATCTATCTTAGCTCAAAGTCTTCCCAAAGTAGGCGTGATGTGGTAGTTTAGATAATGGGACACTAGCTCAGGAGTTGTCTTCGTATCTTAAGCGAAGCTCAAAATTAGGTTCATTGCCAATGTATTTTTATTTATTTTACCCAGCTGCACTCTTTCTTTTTGTTTCTTTAAAATAAAAATGGAGGAGATCTCGAAAAAACTAATCCTCTATCCGGGGCTTTTTCTTTTTTTTTAAACTGAAGAACAAATTAAGAGAAAAAAATATCAACAGGAAATGTTGGCGTCAACAGAAAATAAGATTAAAAAATCATTTCATTTTTTTCCCTGTCTTTCTCTTTTTATTTTCTTCCTTTGGTCTGTTGGATAATTTTATTAGTTTTTTATGAATTTGTATGAAAGTTGAAATATGTATGTAATTTCTTCAATCTCTTATACTATTCATGTTATTATTATTTTTTTTATATTTGCTTTGTATATTTGTAATGCGTTCACGGACATGTATGCATATGGTACAGTTACCTTTGAATTTGTATTTTGTTGTTTTACTGTCTTCTACTGTTTATAAAATGTAAACTTTGTTGTTGTTTTTTTCAATCAAGAATGGGTGTGGGGGTGGTTGCTTCCCGAGGGATCGGTTTGTAACTCTAAACTCTTTTCGGGTGAGCTCGATTCCTTTAGGCATTCTGCCAATTTCCCACGTATTCTTTATAGTTTGACAATGAAAGACTCTTAACTTAACTCAGTGGTGCAATAGCTCATGATGGCCAAAGCCTACTGTGCCCATATCAGTATACGTGACTTTGGACCCTGAGGTGCATGAGCAGATGTTCCGATCAGGTGGTTAGTCTGAAGCTAAACCCACAGTTTTAAGTTCCTAAGCAAGCTTGGTACTCAATTATCAACCCACTGAAGGGATGAAAGGTTGAGTCAATCTCACCCAGTTCGAGGTTTAAACCTCGGACCTGCAGTGTGGAAGCGCAATGCACTAACACTCAGCCACTGGGTTTTCTAAAAGACTTTCACTCACCCCCATAAAATAAATAAATCCATACTTTATATATACTTATAAATTACAACTTATAAATATATATCTAACAAACTATTTTTAAAGTGCAATAAGTTTTCCGATTAAAAAAAGTGTGTGTTGTTAGTCTAACTGATTATTCCCTAAATTGATTTTGCATTGGATGTTGGAGGGAGAGAGAAAACACCATTTGGAGTTCATCAAGCTTACTTAATTGCAAAGGATAATTAAATTTATAATTGCACCAGAGTGATAGGGTAGCGTAAATGTTGACTCCCGAGCTTAATTAAACTGATTTATCTCTTCAATATTGACGAAGATGAGGGACCGTTATTTCAATAATCTTATTACGAGTCAAGATACGTTTTTAATCTTTTCCCTAAAAACGTCGTTTTTCCTCGGAAGGGAAAAAATAGGTTCAGTGGAAGTATTAAACACTTTTAATTCTTTATTTACTTATTAAGATAAGAGCTAAGTAAACAAGTTGGTAGCGGAAGAAGTGGAATCCCTTATAGCTTTAAGTATTAATTATTTACAAAAGCTTAAATCTCTTATCGGATCCCAGAAATGTATCCTAATCCAGTAAAAAGTTAAAAAGGGATGTTTTATTTAATATTTATTTTTGTTTTTTTATCTGATTAATAGAGTGTCACGTTTAACAATTTTGGTAAGATATTGCTGAAGATAGAATGTTCTGTGGAAACACCTTTTAAGAGAAAAATTGCTCTTTTTTTGCTGTGCTTTAAAAGACTGTCTTTTATCATTAGGGATACTCAAGAGAAAACGCCCAGTAGTCTTTAATATCATCATTCAGTATCGAAGGTCAAGGGTAAAATTTTTTTCCCAATCTGATCGGTTTATTGTGGGAACAGAAGACTATTTGAAAAATATATAATTCTAGTAGAGATTTTTGTGGCTGTGCATGAACTGAAGCTAACTAATTTAACTCTTAATTTTTTAGTTGTAGTTTAGAAACAATTATTATCATTCCATTTGCCTTTCTATAGAACATCGTGTTACAATGTATCCCATTTGTTTTATCTAGTAACAAGCAGCATTAAAGTTCATTTACTATTTCATGACATGTGGAACATCGTTTTAACTATAATAAACAGTATTCTGAACACACATCATAAATATTCAATATGTTTCTCTAACCCATCTTACCTTCACCAAAGAGTAGTTCATTTTACTAAAATAAATAAATTCGTTATGTTGTTTTACAGATCAATTCTCTATTATTTACAAACGGATTTATTTGATTTTTATGGCTTCGAGATAATAAATAAAATACACGCATTTCTGAATTTTAATTTTAAAACTATTTATGAAGACAATTACAAAAATAAGGGAGCAAGGCAACCTTGAGTTAAATGGAACACAATCTATAGTACGGCAGCACATGCTATGAAAGACAAAAAGTTTCTGAAGCCATTCTTGATTTCCTTTTTCTTGTACCATAAAGAGATACCCACATTTTTCACGTACAATGTGGGTAAATCATCAAAACCTTGCTCCTCCCTGTAGCCCGGAGAAAACGTTGGTATCGCTTTGTTCTTAAAGCGTAATCTATGAATTTTTTTTGTACCAATCGTCTGCTCATAGTGTATACCAGGGGTGAGCGGACTGTTCTAGAGCACGGTCTATTTCTAATGTTTTTAAGGTGTTACGGTCCACCCAGTGACGCAGGTGTGGCCACTCTGCATTAAAATTGTATGTTCTTTTTTCTTAACACTTGTTTTTGACATTGTATCTGCCTTTTAAAATATGTCCCATTACTATGTTAACTCTAAAAAAATGTCAAGTTGTATGCTTGAACAACTATTGGTGACAGCTAGACCATACGGCGTAGAAGTATTCAATGCAAGTAGAGAACATATGCGAGCTGACAAATCTGAAACAGATGTATGTATTTAGTTTGTTCGCTGACTAGTTCCGTGCCATCGCGGAACATCACACATCAACGCAAGAACCCAATCCCGTGAAAACGAGGGGTATGAGATGTTTCAATTACCAATCCCGTGCAAACTCGTGGGGAGAGTTGATCATCAACGTTTATTCTCCACTTCAGTTGGTATGTAGGGGAAAATCATTGGTACGACTGGCATGACAGAGATTGCTTTTTCCAACTACGGCGGTAGTGAATGTGTAAGCGTCATTGTGCGCTTCCACTGAAGGTTTGGAATATATATTTGTCCATAGAGCCAGCCTCTGGCAGAAACCTAGCTTCTTCAGTTCTGAAGGTACATGTGTCGTCTACACATTTATCGAACAATTTGCTTAAGTAAACACAGTCGTAATGGTTGTGGAACGTTGGTTCTCTAGTCTAGCTGGCGTCGGTATTCCATAAATATGTTTCTTTTAGTATGCGCGTCTTAGGTCTTAGTAAAAGTGGTTCACCGGTCGATCGCGATCGACTTAATGTCCATTCCTGGTGTAGACTATGGGTTGAAGTGTTTTATTACGTTATAAAATAGTTTCTATGAATTTGATTGGCAATCGAGGGGTATA
Source organism: Trichonephila clavipes (assembly GCA_019973935.1). Lineage (NCBI taxonomy): Eukaryota > Metazoa > Arthropoda > Arachnida > Araneae > Nephilidae > Trichonephila > Trichonephila clavipes. Next base: position 164,837 of record BMAU01006689.1, read on the forward strand.
CTACAGAGGGTTAAATTGGTAATAATTCTAAAATATGAATTATGTTACATTTTGAACGGCATTAAGAATCAAAACTTGGCATAACTAGAATATAATGAATATATATGAGCCTCAAAACTGTGATTTATGTGTTTCGTTCTAAAATATAATTAGCTTTTGTATACATAAATGTGTGGGAGACAACAAGGGGTCCAAGACGTTGCTCTACTTTCTATTTTTTACTTTTAACATTAAACAAAAAATTAATTAAAAAAGGTAGAAAAGTTTTTACAGATAAGATTGACGATCATTTTTCTTTGTGAAAGGGTAACGCCTGCTCGCGCACCTCTCGCGTTCTCTCTCTCTCGCTTTCCTCTTTCTCTCTGCTCTAATGTCCAAACAGTTTCAGTTCTTGTTTCAATTCAATGCGCCTGTGCGCGAAGACTGTTGCTTTTGGCTGCATGCCATAACGGCCAGCTCTCGGACCGTACGCTGTCCGTCCGTGGAAAGTGTGCTTCATGGAGCATCTCAGAGGAGAATCTGAAACATAAAAAAAAAAAAACGGAACAGACAAGGACCATACGACAATTATATAGAGATTAAACATAGTCATAATTTTTCTGCTAAACTAGACAGTTCTCCATCATGTGAAGGCACCCTTCGACATCCGGAAGGTTCCACAGGAAAACATTGTGTTTCACCGGCATAAGAACATCTTTTTCAACAAGTTGATCTTTGGTTGAACGCATCGATATTTTCCTCTGTAGAGTTCTGACGTCTGTTCGAAACGATTTCTCTTTTTCCTTCTGTTTCCACTCGCCAGGGCTCGAAAAGATTCTTCTGAGCAACACAAAACCGTCGATATTTACTTCCATTCATGGCGGGGTAGGTGAGCGGAGATGAATTCCACAACTCGTTTTCATGGCACCATTGGCTTTCTCTTACACAATACTATATCAGAACATTTTTCTTACAATACTCAATTTTAACTTAGTAATCTTAATTTTACATATTTATAATCCTTACTCTGAGAACTCGAATCATTCCTATATTAAAGTTCTTAACATATGGCAATTACAGTTTTATCACATTTGAAACAGAAACATTTGGAAAAGAAACACTTGAATAAGCATAAGCATGAGCACCTAAAAGAGGATTCATTTCACTCAAATAAAACATCGCTCTTTGCGTGGCCTAAGCTTTCATTTCAGAATATACACCGGGATGTATAATAAATTCTTCGGTCAAGGTCGGTGATACGCCGTTCTCACTTAAGCTAGTAGAATGTTGATTAAGAGAAATATTTTGGCGGGGTTTAACTTCTACCATTCGCTCTTCGCCAAAACATGAACTTAATGTTATGATCTCTTCGGAAGGTGTTTGCACTTTAATTAGTGAGGAATTTAAAACTGGGATCTGCAACCCGAATCAATCAATGCTGTTACGGGCTGATTTTCCACAAAATGTTTACGTATTGAAGATTTGCGCATTCATCGCTATTTTGTTTTCGCTCAGACTTTCAAAGTATTCACATTTATTTTATTATGGATGTGATCATTAGATTTTTAGGTTTAAAACGCTTCTCACAGTCTCTTGCGCAATGAGATGAATCACCGCATATAAAGCAACTTTTATTTCTTCAAGATATTGGGGATAGTTCTCTTTAATCTTTGGTTTAAAGTTTTGTGATCTATTTTAAAGGGGTCTTGGGTATATCCATAAGTAATAGAATTTCTTTACGTGATCCGTTCTAGATGAAATATAAATATCACACTTTAGCTAAATCAATAGGCCTAAACCAATCTTCTGCTTCTCGAATGCCAATATGAGTTGCAGTTTCCTTTTATTTAAAGTTTCAAATAATTTATCAGAAATTATAAGATCACATAGAGATTCAAAGGAATTAACTTTTCTTAACGAACAATAATATTAAGTTTGCCGTCAATCTTGCAGCAAATTGATGTATGTCTCGCCTGATGATTTTACAGCATTTTTTAAATGAGTTTAAACACTCGCGAGGGGTTAATTGGAATTCTCTTGAGTACTATAGATTTTAGTTTTTCATAGTCATTTAATTCCTCTTCTTTAATATACAGTAAGACGTTATGAGCTCTTTTCGCCCAGAAGATTTATTAAAATTTCAGATTTATATTCGTCATTTATTTTCTTGGTTAAAAATGCGCGTTCTAATGATTGGAAGAACAGATTAAAAATTTTCAGATCTGGTGGAACAGGAAGAGATAAAGTTTTTTATACTTTTTATCATATTTTCTATGTTAGTTTCCTGAACTGTTTTTCTTCGACTTTAGCTGCAGGATTTAAACTTAATGCTTTATTTTTAGCTAATTGAAGTTCGATTTCTTTTTCTAATTTTTGCCAACTGAAGTTTCGCGAGCTCAATTTTTTGTTCTGAAGTTACCTCTCTTTCGTTTTGCGATACTCTCTCATCTATACAGTTTTGAATTAAAGTTTTAACGAAATCTGGATCATCACTTTCAAATGTACTACTGTTCTCAATTTTAGTCTTTAGTTTAACTATAGTGTCAGTACTTCTTCGACAATACCGTCTAGCTCCTGAACTACTCTTATGAGATCCTCTTTAAGAGCGTTTTTATACATTTTAGAAATGGAAAGATCCTACCTTTTTTTTTTCTGGCTCCCTTGTTGCTCGCACGTACGGATGTATCCAATGAAGAAAATTTCGATTCCACTGATTTCACCTCTTCGCAGGTAAGAGGGTTGAAATTGGTGGAAGTCTCGGCCCTACACAGGCGGATTATTCACACCGGAATTAGTTCCAACCTCTGCCACACAGGTGGATTTTTGTCGATGGTTTTCCAACCTCTACACAGGCGGAATATTTGTCGATGGTTCGCTGCAAAAACACCCTACACAGGCGGAATTTCCACGCTGGATTCAATGAAGAATGCGACCTCTACACAGGCGGAACGTAGTTGCCGAAAATGGCGGCGTCTCCTCCACGGACGGCTTTTTTTTCAATGTTCCAAATTTTGTTCAAAATCGAAATTCTTTTTTTTTCAATCGCCTCTACACAGGCGGAATGTTCATGCCGAGCTCAAACCTCTACACAGGCTGAACGAAGTTTCCGTAAAATGGCAGGAGCTGCTCTCCTCCACGGACGCTGTTGCTCATTGTCCGTGACTTTGGTTCAAAATCGAAAGTTTACGCCGATCCCTTTGATCGCGGCCGAGCCCCCACAATTGTGTGGGAGATTCAACAAGTGGGTCCATGACGTTGGTCTCTACTTCTATTTTATTTTAACATTAAACAAAAATTAATTAAAAAGGTAGAAAAGTTTTTACAGATAAGTTTGACGATGATATTCAGAAGGTAACGCACCTGCTCGCGCACCTCTCGCGTTCTCTTTCTCTCTCTTCTCTGCTTCTCTCGAGTTCTTGCTCTAATGTCCACAAAGTTTCGAGTTTCAGTTTCAATCTCAATGCGCCTGCGCGCGAAGACTGCGTTAAGCTGGTGGCTGCACGCCATGGAGTGGCCATTGTGTGATTCATGTATCCCTATTTTTTATGTACGTATTTGTCATACACGCTTGAGTTTCAACTAGAATTCTATAATTCATATTTACATTCTATAATTGAAATATTCAATTGACACACGTAAGCAAACAATTGCAGATTTATGTCTCGCTTTTTGATCATATTGGGTTAAAATTTAGACAAGTCAATCATATAGTTACAGTACATTTGCTCTGGTGTATTTAATATCTTTCAAATCGTAACATTGAATCTTTATTACAAACAGATTTGTGTAATAAACATTTAATTTTGCAATTATGTCAAGAGCTCTTTATTACTTATGTAATCCTGCAAACATTTGAATGGAATTTATTTTTAAAAAACTCTAAAAATGAATATATGTCAGTAATTCTAATTAGATTTAAAGTAACTGCTTTTTTCAATTTAAAATAGGTAGCAATTAATTATATAAATTGATACAAATGATATTCTTAATGTTCGGAAGTCATTTATTTACGCTTAAATATTTTGTATCTTCCCCTGGTGTGTTTACAGAATATTGTATTTTTAGGTTGATATATTATCACATCAGACTCAATGTGTGAAATAAAATCTTACTTTTTAATAATAATATAAAAAAGACTGATAAAGTAAAATGCTTACATGATGTGATGGAGTTGT
>BMAU01006690.1:0-69142 GCA_019973935.1 Trichonephila clavipes
GATCGGGTGAAAGTGCCTCAAAAATACAGCCGGGCAAAGAATAGCTCGGTACAAAGCAATACTGCCATCCCTGGTCTATAAATAATCCTTTAACCGGTTAAAAACATATTCATATCGCTCCCAAATGTCAACGTTTTCCACCGTATGTGATGTATGTAGAGAAAAGAATAGCCGAAGCAAATCCTTCACAACACTGTCAATGTCCTTTTATTGCATTCAAAAGGGTTCGAATAGTTTTATGGATAGCAGTACACAGAAAAGATTGTATTTCGAAGGGACGTATATATACGTCCCGGAAATTATCAATTTGATTAGCAAAACAATGATATACATCGGTGGCACTTACGAGGCTGCAAAGTCGTGTGCTTGAAGCTTTAGCGTCAAAGTATTGTATAATTGGAACTTAATACTGTATTATTGTATGGAGGAGAGGGAAGAGGGCGTGATGAGGAAAGTATGACTGAATATTGGGCCTAATATTCAGATTTTGAGAAGCATTTGAAAAGTGCTGAAGTAAAACTTAAATTCGTCTTTCTTATTTGAGAATTGGTCTCATGCATTCCTTTTAACTTTTCAAAGCATTCCTCGCAATGGTCAGTTTTATAAGTAACATTCTATTACTTGCAGGTAAAAAAGAAAGAAAAACATTAAAAAGTACAACTCCTCCATTTTTATGCGCTCAAATTATCACTGTGAATTATCTCTACATAAATTTATTCAACTTTCATTTTTCAGCAGTATTTCTTTCCTAATTTTTGGGCCAAACTTGAAAATTATCATTTCTGTAATCTTACCATTTGATAAAAAAGAAAAGTATCCCTTAAAATAGCAAAGACATCGCTTGTTATGAACTGGCTTTTAATTCTCTTCCTCCTCAAATTTTTATATTTATTGATTGGAATAATCCCTGTATTTATTACTAAAGTATTGAAAAAGAAGAAATGTCGACGAGAATAGAAATTAAAGAAATACACCATTATATTATTTGATTTTCTTTTTATTACTGATTTTGATTGATTCTAATTTGAATTCTCCCCTCCCATTTCTTCTTATCAGGGCGTTATGGGGATCATATAATACTAAGTATTTATTTTTGAAGTTTATTCTAATTTGCTTCTTTTTCTAAAAACACTTGCGAAACTTTCATTGTTATGGTATCTGGGTAAGGGTTTTTAATACAGGAGAAATAAGACGAGGAGTAAGTTATATTTCATTTATAAAAAACACCATTAAAAATAAGGGATATCAGTATTTTAGAAAACTAGATTTTTACACATATTTAAAAGTGTTTATTTAAAGAAGGGCATGTCTTATGAATTTTCATTATTAGATAAAAATGAATAGCGTTCCTCATATTCCTCTTCCGTTAAATCTTTAGGCCAATATTTCTCAAACTGTGGTAAGACGCCCCCAAGGGTAGTAACTGCCGATAATTTTACAAAAATAAGGTCATATTGAAAAGTCGAAAACAAACACTATTTTTAAAAATATTAATTTAATGAATGTAAACAAACAAAATGTAATTCAAATCGTAATAAGAAATGATGCACATTTACTCTGATATAATACACGTATAAGCGTATCAGTACTCCTGCACAATGTATTTTATAAATTAATTTAATGATGCTAAATTAAGAACAAGTTTAATAATTACTATTGACCCCATGGTTTGTCATCAACAAGTATATACCTCGTAGCCCCCGCCCGTGAGAGTACCTTTGATTTCTACATTATTTATGCAAACTGCTTCTGTGTGGGGATGAAATGAAGGACAACTCAAATCATTCTTTTAAAACCTGTTTATTAGTCTCGTCTTAAACACATAAATACACAACAATAATAATTACGTAAGTTGATCTAGAATGAGGAAGACGCAACATACTTACCAAATAGTCGTGACTTGACCACTGAATCTATTTTTATAGATTAATTTCTATATCACTAATATATGCCTTTTCCTCATAGCTTATATAAAACTGCTTACTGGTTTATCCTAGATAATCAGCTACGTTCTTTATCTGTTCTGATGTTGATTTAATCCGACAGTGTTCCTTATAGCATCGAACCCACTTTGGTTCGTCAGTACAGGTACGGCTAGGCTATTTCACGGAGTTAGATTCTTCTAACTTTATCTCCAATCACTTGACAGCAAACTCTACTGATGACTTCACTTCCTACAAGCAATTATCGCGCATAGACATAAACCCGGACATAGACTCCACTCTACTGCTGACTTCCAATATATATAGAGTCTCAATTTATATAACCATGTTCTTCTTCTTAAAAATGGTTGGGAATAGTTGCCATTTTGGCCCTAAAGAAACCCCAAAAGGACATTAATAGAAATCGCGATTAAAGCCCCGTCACAAATTATGTACAAAAACTAACACTTATCTTGATAATTTGTATGGTTTATAATTAATCCCTTAACTGCCGATGAAAAGATACGTGATTCGCCCATCAGTGCCGCCATTTTCCATGTAAGCGTGCGTTTGGGATGTATTGGGCGGGAGGAGAGAAGAGGAGGAATAAATAAGCAAATCCTCTGAAATAAGTAAGTCCTTCGCAAACACTGTCACGGTCTTTTTATTACATTCCAAAGCTTTCGAAATAATTTCATGAATAGCAGTGCACAGAAAAGATCGTACTTCGGAAAGACGTATATATACGTCTGGGGCAATTAACACTTTAGCTGAGTAAGACGTTTATAAACGCCGAAAGCACTTAAGAAGTTAAAGTCATATTGTAGCTTTAGTGTCAAAACATAGTATTATTGGATTCAACACATTGTTATGTGGTGAGGGGGCGGCATGAAAATTATGACGAATACGCCGGGTCGCAAGTATTGAAAGTATGAGGAAGCAACGCTTCAGTCCAGCGTTAACTGTAGGTCGCGCCCCCCTGGGGGGCGCGATGACCCTACAAGGGGGGCGCGAGCGTATCGAAAATTTAAAGATTTTTTTAAAAAAAATAACCGGAAAGAGAAGTAAAACAAAATGCTTTCTTCCATAATAAAAAAATACACACAACAACACTGACATAATTTATATTTATTATCTGGCTTTTTTCCGTCATCAAATAGCTATCTTTGATCCCAAAACCAAATTAAAGAAAAAAAAACATTTTGTTTTATTTGCTGTTTTTCCTCAATGAGAGATTTTTTTATTACGTTTTAACATAAAATATTACTCGTTAAAAGAAAAAACGAAACCCAGACCCTGAGAAAATTCTAAGAAGATAAACAATTCACCGCTGTAATTATTATTGAAATACTGTACATTAGTTGTAGAAAAGAAAAGGAAGTCATGATTCACTTTTCAGCCAGGCTGCATAGTACGTTTGCTAATCATTTGATTGACCTTCAATCTTATGGTATGGTTATTATCAATATTAGTTCCCTCCCATCTTTTATGCGTTTGCTTTTCGCTTAGGGAAATTGTAAATAATTGAGTTTTGCGATATTTGGAAAAGAATTGATTGGTTTAACATTTCTGTAGGATAATTGAAAAGCGTCTGATTTTGCGTCCCTTTATTGCAGGTCTTGTACTTTGAATCATTTTAGTTCAGTTTCATTGGATTTTTCAAATCATCAAAGAATTGAATAGTCCTGAAAGAAGGTAAGTATATTTTTATGTAAATTAAAATATTCACTAGGAATCTGCATTTGTATCGTGTACAGTAAAAAATAATTTAAACAAAAATGATTGGGGTGACTGAGTCCCCTGCACTACCATTAATGTTAGTACCGAGTACGCGCCTGCTTCTTGGTTAAAACATTTTGAAGTCTTCTCGGCTTAAATGTTAAAAGTAACACAAATTATTCTTCATCGGAATTTTATATTCTTTTTCATAATTTAACATTAATCCTAAATGCTAATTGTGTGAGGTTTAAAATTACAGTTCTTAAACAGTTATTTACAATTATAGTATTTATCTAAAAAAATCATTTTACATTTTTGTATACAATGTCGTGCACATAGTTTTACTCTCCTTACAGTTCAGCTATTATATCAAGAATAATGTTTTATTTTTTTTTAAAAATGAACTCGTGAAAAGTCGGTGTTTCAGCCAGTATACGTTTGATGTATCAGTACCGAAGAAGGTATTTATAAATAATTTTTATTATTGAATTTGGCCGCGGTAGCCGAGTGGCATAGGTATTGGATCGTGGCTTGCCTTGTCACGAGTTCGAGCCCAGTACCACTAAAAGACGCGCCATGTAGGGCAGCGATACACGTTAAATCTGCTGAGAGTTGAAACGTTTTCCCCGTTGCGTGGTGGGGTAGTTAGAGAGTAGGGTGCTAGCTCAGGTGTCATCCACGTCACCTGACCATGGTTCAAAATTACGTGGTCCGTCGTCAAAAATCCTCGTGCAGCTGAACAGTGACGTCAATATTCAATCAATCAATCTTATTACTAAATTAAGAACAAGTTTATCACTCGTTAGGACTTGTACTGGGCTTTTCTCGTAGAGGAAAATTTTTCTCTTAAAGGAAGGTTTTTAATATCAGAAATTGACACTTTAAAGAGTTATTTTTCTATATTTAGCTGAGATCTATATTTTGTCTTCAAGGCATCCACTGCAGAAAATCCGGTTTGAAAAAGGTAGGATGTTGAAAATGGTAATAGTATACGAAGTGCTTTTGTTTTCAGTACAGATAATTCCTCATCCACCTCTACCCCAAATTCAAAGAGCGATTTATTACAAAATTGCCTTTTAATTTTTCACTGGATGTGAAATCTATGAAGATTTCTTCTTCGGAAGTTGAGAGCCCTTCTGGAGTATCTTGAAATAGATCCCTAATCCACTCGTAACTTGCTACCAAGCTGTCCTCATCCAGAAAATACTTTTAAAATTCTTTGCCAACATAGCTAAATGATGTTTACATGTTTTAAAAACAACTTTCACATGTTGTTCTACAGATTTGTAAGTTTTAACACATATCGAGCTGGGGCTTTTTTTCCATCATTTACTTCAGTAGTGGTAAATCCAAAATTTAAGTATTTTTGAGAAGATCGCCTGATTTAATTTTCGAAAACCATGCTCGTTCGTCTGTGTACTTGTTGATTCTTATTATGTTTGTACGAATTAAATGTATGTATGATATTGTTTTAAAATATACTGCCGTAAATATACTTAATTACCGTGAATTACAATTAACGTGGAAATTAAAAAATTGTACATTCAAGCTAGATTCGATAGCTATAGGAGTATCGAGTCAGACCAAAACTGACTGAATTGTACGAGGAAAAGCATTTTTACATGTTTTGCGCAGACGTCCGATAGGGTTGCCCAGACTCACGCAAACGTACCCTATAATGCCACAGATGTGATTGATATGATAGAGAGCAACATAGATCACCGGTTTCTTTCAATGACATTTGTACTTTGAGAAATAGATAGAAAAGAAACATATCTTTAATTAAATATATCATTTTGCAATCAGTTCCAATTAAGAATTAGAGGAAAAAAAATAACATAATTCTATAAATATATATTTTAAGTAATTTTCTCAAAATATATATTACTTAAAATATACACAAAATTTAATATATTTTATCGTATTAATTTGTAATGGTTTATAATTAAGATCGTATTGTAACTTTAGCGGTCTCTCCTCCTCAAAGTGCATTTTATTGCAGTAAATACATTTTTGTTGTACAGGGGCGAGACAAAAATTATGATTGAAAATTGGTCGCCAGTATTGAAACTTTGAGAAACACTGCTTTTAATGTATGAATGGTGCTCAGAGATTTATGACTAATTAATTAATACTAAATTAAGAACAAGTTTAATAATTATTAGCTACTTCCATGGGGCTTGTCTTACAGAGGAAAGTTTTTGAAAGGAGTTTTAAGATAAGAAATTGACCCCTCTGAGTTCATTTTCTATATTTAGCTGATATCTATATTTTGTCTTCTAAGCAACCACCGCATTTTTAATATGTTCCAATTTAAAAATCAGAGAAAGGAAAAAATAATCTTAGTAATTATCCTATTACTTAACTTTTTGCTTAAAAGTAACATATACAAAATTTAATACTTATGTCATGAATTTGTACGGTTTATAATAAATATTGTTGCTTTATCGTAAAAGTGCATTATTATTATATTCAGTAAATTATTATGTATAAGGGGGGGCGCGATAAAAATTGTGATTGAAAAGGGGGGCGCCAGTGTTGAAAGTTTGAGAAGCACTGCTTTAGTCACATCATCGAATTCTGTTTCTTATACTTTCATCATTGCAGTTACTATGATTCATAAATAAACAATCATCTTCCGTTACTAGATTCCGTTTCTAGATTATTATGTATACTACATTTTATAAATGACGTTTGAATCAAGTCTGGTTTAAATTCCACTTTTTTTATATATAATACCCCTTCACATTATTTCAAATTGGTATGATACATTTGACCTCCTTTTGAAACCTTTGTCCTTGTTTTTTCCACCTTCTAGCATTTACATAATTTCAACCTTTTCTTTCTTTCTTTTTTTTTTTTTTTTTTGCTTTTTAGAGTTAAGTTCCAGAAATATACAGTTGTTAAGAAGGAAATATATCGTTGTTCAGAAGCCGGTGTAATACGAGGGCAAATCAAAAAGTAAAAGGGCTTCTGCAATTTCTTTTCCAAGTTTTGTCAATAGCGCTAGTATATCGCGCTGAATGAGGGGTAGTCGGCAACGCTTATGTACAACATGTCACTCGTTTCCCTTATATTCATTGAGGGTACAGCAGGCAGTTCAACATGACAGCTTCATTGTCGATCTGTACCAAGGAGGACAGTGATTCACTTTTTGATTGGTGTGAAAGCTGTGGAAATTATTCGTCGAACGCAAGCGCAGTATGTCACAAGATTTCAGGGTTTTAAGAAAATTAAGCCTAAATACAGTTTACTCTGTTATCCAACTACTATTAATATTGATACAGCAATTGAGGAGCTACAGCTTCAACTCATTGACTGGAAGTCAGATCACAGTGTAAAAAGAAAGTGTTTAATGTTATGACATTGACTTTTACAAATCTTTGTTAGCTGAAACTGTATCCTGTATGAAGAAAATTGGGAGAGGAAATTGATCTTTATACTTTAGTACATATATATTTGCGAACAATGTTTTCCTTGTTTTAAGATCAACAAGAGTAAATATAAGTTGGCTGTTGTAAATTTGCAACTGTCATGAGAATTTAAACAAGCAATATCCCTCCGAATTTAAAACAAATGTAGAAAAGTATGATAGGATACATTTGTCTAATTAAACAGATTGTAAAATTAATTGTGCTTGGGCAGATATAGATAACATGTAATTAGCACAATAAATAAAATTGGATGAAACTGCAACAATTTATTTAACTTATATTTATTATTATTTTTTATATGAGAGCGGTCATTTTTAAGGAAGTGACCCTCCGGGTATTCTCCTCGCACAATGTGGCCTGAAAACCAAAACAAGTTGTCCACCCCTAAACGTGTAGCCATTTTCATTACATCAGTGTTTCTCAAACTTTCTATACTCGCGACCCAATTTTCAATCTTAATTTTCATCGCACCCCCCTTACATACAATAATAATGTATTGAATTCAATAATAATATACTTTGATGTAAATCTACAATACGACTTTAATTATAAGCCGTACAAATTATCAAGATAAATATTAAATTTCTATATATATTTGATGACGTTCCCATAGAGTCAATGGTAATTATTAAACTTGTTCTTTACTTAGTACTGTTAAATTAATTATGAAATACATGGTACAGTACTTGATACATTTATAGTGTACTAGCTACATAGCCCGGCTTTGCATGGGCATTCTCTTTCCCTCATGACGCCAGCAATTATATGTGTGTTTGTAGGTGCGCAATGTGAGTGATTTCTAAAATTATTTCATTAAATTTCCCTTTTTCGAAATTTGTTCCACATATTTTCGATTTAAGACATGTTTTTTTCCCTCCCTCTAGCCCGGCATAACACGGTTTTTTTAGTGTAAAATTACTGTTTCCTCTTCCCCTCCCCCTCACAGATAAGATATAGCTTCAAATTTCGATGAATGACTTTTAAAAAACAATATTGCATTAGTTAAAAAATTATAATTGTGAAGCAATAAAAAGAAAACGATTCTTTAGTTAGCTTAAAAATGTCTCTGAAATGTATTTTTATCCAAAATAATAGACAATGTACTTTTTTAATTAACAAATAATTAATTTAGTAATGAATTAATAGAAATACTTTTAAAAACATATATATATATATATATATATATATATATATATATATATATATATATATATATATATATATATATATATATATATATATATATATATATAAGTTATAAAAACAGTATGGGGGAAGCGTAGATATATATTTACATGTACTGAAAAAACATTCAAAAAGAAAAAAAAAACTAAATGATAAAAACATTTTGATATTTTATTTTAATTTCATAGTTTACCTTCCACTGTCATAGTTAAAAATTTTTTGTAATGAGCGCTTAAAATAGTGTAAGTAATTTATATCAGGAAGTGTAATACATTAATATTACTTTTCGTTGTATTTATTTTAAGTTAAAATCTTGCCACCACCTCTCTCTTTTATTATGAACTAAAAACAGTGATGACACTGATGAAGGGAATCAATGAAAAGCGAAAGCGCACTGAGGTACGGCGTAGACAAAACAGAAGGGATAAAAAAAGATAGATGAATGCTGTCACAGGCTTTTTTGCAAATGGCAGAATTTTTTCCTACTTTCTTGACATTTGTCGTTATATTTTGAAAACTTCTCAGAATATCTTTATAAATTTTAGCCTATGTGTTATTCTGATGTATAAGCTATATTACTGTAAAGTTTTATTAAAATCCATTCAGTTCATTTTGCGTGAAAGACCCACAAAGATTTTCACAAACTTTCACATTTATAATATATATTAGATTATATCAATGTAAATGGGTATTTTATTTTTTATTACATCAGAACGTATTATTTTTTATGCTTCCTTTCAGTAAATTAATAATTTTTTTAAATAATGCTTGTTTTCAAATTTTCGATATACTCGCGCCCCCATGTAGAGTTATTACGCCCCCTAGGGGCGCACCCCACAATTTGAGAAACACTGCATTACACCAGTGTTTCTCAAACTGTGGGGCGCGCCCCCCTGGGGGGCGCGATAAACGTACAAGTGGGGCGTGAGCACATCGAAAATAAAAGATTAAAAAAAATTTATTTACTGGAATGGAGTAAAACAAAATACTTTCTGACATAATAAAAACAAATACACATTTACATTGATATAATTTATATATCTGTGATAATACGTCATAAAAAATTAAAACTACTTCTTTTCAAACCAAAATGAGAAAAAACAAAACCCAGACCCATAATCGAAAAAAAATTTAAGGAAGGTAAAAAATTCATCACTGTTATATATTTGTCATCAGATATAGGCAGCAGAATGTGTACCTGCTGCGGTTTGACCTTCGAACTTACTTGTACGGTTAGTTACGTCCCTGCTCTTATGTGTATTTGTTTTTTCATTTAGGGAAGTTGCAAATAAACTATTTCTGCTGCGATATTTTCCTTGTAAAATATTTTTATGATTTTTGGAAAAGCACAGAGAGCTGAAGGATTACTTGCCCAAGATTTTTTTTTATGAGTTATTCCCAAACATATAAAAAAGCGTAATGTAAAAAAACGTTTTACATAATTTTTTGAACATCTATATTGTAATAAATACACTTTTATTCTGGAGCTGTCACGCCGAGCACAGTGTGCACGAAATCGGTAATTCTGGCAAAACTGTTTAATTGTTACCAATGGCTTTGACACTTTCCTCCTGTTTGACAGTCTTAACGTGTGAACTAAAATATATTTGTCACATATCTCCCTCTTTTTTGGGAGTGACAAACGTTTTTTTACAATCTTAAGGTACTTGTTTTGACTGAGTTCCCGGTGTGATAACTTTTTTCAGAAATATTTTCTGTATCCTTGAAAGTAGGGGTGAGTATATTCTCTCTTAATTAAATTATTCACTGGAATTACGATTTTTATTGTGTACTTTAAAAATAATTATAAAAAAAAGAGATTGGGGTGTCTCAATAACCCCACTCGACCATTAGTATCGAGTGCGTGCCTGCTCCAGGTTTAAAACATGTCGAAGTCTTTTCACTTTAAATATTAAAAATAATACAATTATTTCTCATCGGAATTTTATATTATTGTTCATTATTCAACATCAATTCTAAATGCTAATTCTGTGAGGCTTAAAATTACAGTTCGCTTAAAACTAATTTGAATTTGAGCAATGATTTTAAAAAATCATTTTACATTTTTGTAAACATTGTTGCGCACTTGGCTTTACTCTCTTTAAAATTCAGCGATTATATCAATAATGTTTAATTTTCTTATAAATGAAATCGTGCAAATAGCGGGTATTTCAGCCGGTATACTTTTAATGTATCAGTGCTGCACAGAGTATTTTATAACTAATTAATTAATGCTAAATTAAGAACAAGTTTAATAAGTATTAGCGACTTCCATGGGCTTGTCTTACAGAGCAAATTTTTCAAAGGAATGCTTATGATTAGAAATTGATCCACTGAGTTCTTTCTAAAAAAAAGCTGATATCTATATTTTGCCTTCTAAGCAGCCACCGCATTTTGCAATATAATCCAATTTAAAAATTAGAGAAAGGAAAAAAACATAATAATTATCCTAATACTTAATATTTTTTTTTGCTTAAAAGCAACATATACAAAATTTAATATTTATGTCATGAATTTGTACTGTATATAATTAAGATTATTGCTTTAGCGTAAAAAAAATGCATTATTATTGCATTCAGTACATTATTAATGTATAAGGGGGGCGCGATAAAAATTGTGATTGATAAGGGGGGCGCCAGTTTTGAAAGTTTGAAAAGCACTGCATTACACAATAGCTTGTCTTTTTTTTCAACAAGTGTAACGCCACAAAGGTAGAGGATGAAGTAGAAAGACTACTTTCTCCTCTGCTGTATTATCCATCACTTCATTGCCATAGATAGACTAGAACTAATTAATGATCGTAAGTTACTGTAGAATTTCTTCTTTCCTCCTTACTTCTAAGCCAGTGGTCTTCAAAATTTTCAACTCACGGTACACCTAGAACTTGAAGGTGCTTTTGTGGAATGTCATTCCATATACATATTTCGAAGAATATATTTTAAAATAATATTTAAAGTAGATCAACATCTGATTGGGCTTTACTGAGTCTTTCTACTAATCCTCTTGGGGAATCTTTAGGGCCATCAATTGAATTATTTCACAGCCTTCCCTCTCAAGAAGAATCCTTTATATACAGATTAGTTAGATATACAATGGAGGTTTAGAATTCGGAAGAGAAGAAAGATGAAAGGAACCTGAGTTGCTGAATATAGTACGGTTACGGAAAGGATCTGAACTTAGACGCGTAATTATAGAACGCGTTTTAAATATTCAAAAAAATTAAGCAGGTTAGGGTTAATAGGATAACTTTACTTAAAGTTAAGTGGTTAAGATTTTGGGCGCTTGTTCTCATAAGATTTTGAGCTACGATTTATAACTCTTGATTTTCCCTCTATAGTAAAATTGTCTTAAATTATTATATTGGATAATAATAAATTGGATTTCTTATGGCTAGGTTGGGTCATCAATCTTTACCCCCTACAAATTTAGGTCGAGTAGATGAAGAGATGGCTTCCCCATGGGTAAGCTATCACAAACATATTATAAGCGATTTATGTAAAGGCAATTAAAAAAAATTGCTTTTATTATTTAAAAATTCTATTCTGATTTGTTTTTATGATTTACTCATTAATAATATTAATTTCCAATTCAAGTGTCACCAATCCATGCATTATATTTAGTAACTGGGATACATGCTAGCATTTTTTTGAACAAACAGTCGATTGATTGATTGATTGAATATTAACGTCACACTGTTCAGCTACACGAAGGCTTTTGGCGACGGACCACGCAATTTTGAAGCATGTTCAAGTGACTTGGACGACACCTGAGCTGGCACACCCTCTCCTAACTGCCACACCACACCAACGGGAGAACGTTTCAGCTCTTGGCAGATTTAACGTGCATCGCTGCCCTACACGGTGGGTCTTAAGTGGTACTGGGCTCGAACTCGTGACACGGCAAGCCACCACAAACTGTCGAAGTCAAGGTCTATAGAAATTAAATGCAATCGCATTAATATTCCGAGGTTATTTTTTTTTACTTTGTTTAGCCACTTTCATTGAGAAATATATTTCACTTATACGCAATGTTCTAAATGGTAATAAAATGTTTATAGTTGTGTGAGAAATCCAGTGTTTTTGAACTTAATATTTAGAAGCTGTTCTTGTTTAAATTTAGATTTTAACATAAACTCAGTTGATATGTTGTTCCATTTTCTTCATTGTAGGTGATGTTTTCCAAAAATGTAAATAGGTGCATTTTCCATTAAAAAACTATTTAATTTTGCAAGACATTGTGCTAACTAACGAGTATAAAATTATCTCGTGGAACTCGAGGTAGTAAATAATAAAATATTCACAATCCATTAGGAAGTATATATACAATGGTTTTAATATTCTTTTATAATATTAAAATAAAAAATTTAGAAGTATTGCAAAATAGTTATTATACATAAATAACTTTTTTCAGTTTTAATGAAAAAGAGGAAGGAACTTTAAAGATACTTGTAACTAGATAATCTTCATAGAGAACGTGAACAATTTTGCATACGTATTTATTTCTTCTCGATTTGTTTTGTTGTGACTCGTGGGACACCTGGTTCCGTGGAACTCAGTTTAAAGATTACTGCTCTAGTTATTTAAGTAGTTTCTATGAAATAAAGAGCTTAAAAAACCTGTTGAATCACTCTATCCCCATTTAAATTCAGGATATATCATATATACGTATACTTTAATGAAGCATTTGCAGGGCTTTCGTCTTTAAAAACTTTTGATAATCTCAAGTATTAGAAGGAAATCCTTACGTTAAAAAGACAGTCACCTATTTTCAAATGCATTTTATTTCCTTTAAATTAAAACAATTGCTTAGATTATAAGAGAAAATAAATATTCCCACTAAGCAAACGAATGCAAAGCAACTGGTAGGAAACAAGATACTTAATTTATGTTTATATATAATCTATCACTGCAATTAACTCTAATGAAAATCTGCTTCCTAATAACTAAATAAAGATACTAATTGCCTTTTTAGTATTCTCCAGATGAATTAACTCTGCAATTATAGTAACAACGACTTATATTTGATTTATACTATCTATATTTACAAAAATCTTGTGTGCCTGGAGGCTACAATGTTGACATTTAAATGCTAAGGTTTATTCCTTACTCTCCAGGAATTAGAAGATATTTGTCAACATGAAGTTGAGCATTGCTAACCGTAATATTTTAATTGCAAATGATCGTAATTATTGACATCTGCGTGGGAGAACTAACATGGCTTTAAGCGATAGCTACGAATGGTTAAATGTGGTCTTCTAGAACGTATGATTTTAACGACTAAGCGAATATCTACATTTCAAAGATACAGAATCCAGAAATTACTAAAAATAGTATCACGAGTTTATTCGTAAGCATTCTGGAATAAATATTAGAAATTCTGGGAAATGTATATTTCCATCATTTGCTTAAGTTTAAAGACCGATTCTGTACGGAAAAGTGTGTCAATTATGACCTTGCTCGTTCATTCAAGTTTCGTTTCGAAGCTTGTCTTCTAAATTCTTCAGGGGTAAAGTTCGATCTCAGTGGATATTTAATTTTCTATTTAAATAAATTGATAAAATTTGATATAAAACTTTTTCCTAGTCTTAAAATTATCCGCCCCCAACGACACTGAATAATCTAATCTCTTGCCTGGGGAATATATTTAAGAAAAACGTGCCAAAAATGGAGATATTTTTTTTTTTACTTTGTTTAATATCATCATCAAAATGTTAAAAATAGGTTGATTTTTTTAAATTACTGATATATTCAATATTTTAGCATATATTGGAAATGTTAACGAATTACAATAATTATTGATCAAATTAATGTAAAATTGACCATATAACATAATGTTGAAACTAAATATAATAAACTAATACACACAACAATATTATTATTTATATCAACTTTTATTAATTCCGTGTCCCACAGATTCCTTTGTATTTCACAAATCTCTTACATTGTGGTATGTACGAACTGCAAAATCACAAAAAAAACCCCGACAAACGCTGCTAAATTACGAAAATTTTAGATAGAACGTGTCGTCATGTATTGGAAAAATGGTAAATTGCATATTATTCATAACATGAACAAATTCCGTGTTTCATGGAATTGAAAGACCAATGAATGCTTCGTTTGTCTAAACTCAGCTCGGAATTCCAAAATTGAAGCATTTGTGTTATCCGGTCTCAGAGGTTAAATTAGTGGAAAGTAGTAATAACGAAGCATATAGTATTTCAGATTGGCATTAAAAGAGCTGAAAAATTTCGCCAAGACCACTTTTACGAGTAAATATGAAAGAGAAAAGTTTAATGTTCTACACACAGCGCTTAGAACTTTCATTTAAACATAATGACATTTATTTCTTCATCATGCATATTAAATTAAAAATTAGACACATAATACATCAAAATTAAATAAACTAAAAAACAAAAAATTAAAATCTAGCACGGAAAAATGAGAGCTAGCATTCCAATTAGTCAAGCGATTCAGACAAAGACGTTGGTCACTAAAAGACGGATATTAGGGTGAATCAATTTTTTTTCTTTCAGAATTTTAAAGTCATTCTATGGGGAAAAGATTATATATGGTATATAGATGAAAGAAAAAATATAAAATAAAAAAATAATTTTTTTTACTTTACTTACTACCACAAAAGGAGTTAATTTCAGGTATATGAGTTTTGCATGGTAAAAAGTCCAAGTAATTTTTATTTAAGGACAATAGACATTTTAGTACTTTTTTATGATTCATTACGATGAGCGGCACAAACCAAATAGTTACGAAAAAAACATCAATAGCACCTAACAGCTTCTTTAATTTTAATTTTTTTGAAAAAAATAAATAATAATAAGCTACTGCCAAAATTACATTGCTCGATAAAATGGAAGACGAAAAAAGCTTGTTTCGGACCGATTCGTATCAGGAAGAACCAAGTATAAAAATGTGGCTGTCAATTGTACTCACTTATCTGTAATCATCACTATTTTTCTACAATGTAAATTGTAGAAAAATAATTAATTTGAGCCTAAAATTAAGTCTTTTTAAAATCTTTTTTTCCTATAATTCAAACTTTTGTTCCAATTTTGAAATAATTTATTAGGATATTTTTTCATACTTCCAAATTGTAGTATTGTAGCCTTTTCTGCGTAGATGGGCTTCGATTACTAATTTATTATTTTTTTTCTTTATATAACCATGATACATCTTAATGTACATCCTCCTGAATTTAGTCTGTGATCGCTTTCGATTCTCTGTACAACAAAATTTTGCATGTATATATCAGGGATGGCCAGCCTTTTAGGTAAGAGTGTCACTATCAGATATGAAATTATTACGCGTGTTACTTTAAACTTTTCCAATAAACAAAAAGATCTATAAAGGTGAAAAAATGTTACTTATTGGCTTACATATATATATATATATATATATATATATATATATATATATATATATATATATATATATACACTTCTGGCCACCGTAAATGCAACACCAAGAGAGACAAGAGATAACACAACAAAATTTATTTTGAGACTTCTGTGAAGTTTGGTTCCTGCCAGAATCAGCAGCCAGAGTAGCTGCCATTGTTGGAGATCACCGCTGCCACATGCCTCGGCATTGATTCAAAGAGACTTTGGATGTGTTCTTGGGGTACAGCAACAGCAGACCAAGAGCAGCTTCTAAACGTTGCCAAAGTTGATCTGGCGCGGCAGCTGAGGGTGTAATCTGGGTCAATCGTTGAGCAACCATGTACCACATGTTTTCTATCGACGAAAGATCCGGAGAGCGAGCCGGCTAGGGAAGCAATTCAATCTGGCGATTAACGAAGAACCTTTGGACAATGTGTGCCACGTGTAGTCGCGTATTAACCTGTTGAAATATGGCTGTGGACAAGCGCTGAAGGCAAGGAAGGACAGCTGGTTCCAACACCTCGGAGATGTAGCGCTGGCTGTTTAAAGTACCAGCAATGCGTACTAGAGGAGTGCGAGAGAGATATCCAATACCTCCCCATACCAAGGAATGGACGTCTTGCTGACACTCTGCTGTAACCGGCGTTGAATTGTACGCGCAGACACTGGATGATGCGTTACAGACTAAATGTGCTGTACTACGGTTCGTGATGTAACTGAGCGATCCGTCACTGCCATGTGCATAATTTGCCTGTCCTCCATCGTACCCTCCTGCATCCAACGGTCACATACCCACATTACAGTTGTTTGGTTTCGTCCAACAACACTACCAATTTCCCTAAAAGGTAATCCACAATCTCGGTAGGCCACTGACTTTCCTCTGTTGAACTCGGCTGACGAAGCTGATTGCTGTTTTCTACGAAACATAACTGATCGGGTTTTTTTTTGAAAAAACGACTAGAAAAACACAATTGTCGAACTTGAAATCGTCAAAATCTCCAAACTTTAAATAGCGCTTTGAGGTGGCGCCGCAGGCACACATGATGTGTGTCTGCGTTGAAATTCTAATCATTTGCATATCTCACCTCCACTAATGCAAGTTGTAACTTTCATGTTATTTGCATTTTTCCTACAGGGTGTTGCATTTACGGTGGCTAGCAGTGTATATATACAAGGGAATTTTACGAAAATAGCATATATTTTTATATTTTTATGCAAATTTAAGTAGTGTTTTGGGTGTTTATCAGATAATTTTGAGTGACATTATAATTTTATATATAATATGTTCGTAATAGAAAGCATTTGTTCACAAAGTTATGTTAATCCGAAACTACAGCAATATCTGACATTCAAGTCGTGTAAATTTGAAAAATTGCCTGTCGGTTCAAATTCCTGACATTCAATACAATTTGGATCACCTGAATTAAAATAAATTCCTTAAATTTGCTTTCAAGTTTAGTATGGTGATATAGGTTAATAATTACGGTTTGAATTTCAGGTGGGTAACAGTTAACGTCTTGTAGAGAGAGATGTTTATCATCTTGAAATCTTCCAACCGTGTACTTAATGAGTTTTGCAAAATAAACATTGAATTTTTAAATATATTATAGCTCGGAGCATTATTAATTTTGGTAGATAGAAAACAATGATGGATATTTTTTGCTCTACAAAATAGAGATAAACATGCAAAAGTTTGCTTACAAAAGATATATGACCAACTACGGTATGAATAAAATACAATATTTTCCCCAAAGCTTAATTTTTAATTATTTAAATATCCCCTAATATCGAAAAAAGAAAATTTAATGCCATAGCTAGTCTTTATTTTTAGTGCAGTGGTTCTCAAACTTTAACTACTGCCAACCCAATTTTCAATCATAATTTTTATCGCCCCCCCCCAAATAATAACGTATTGAATGCAATAATAATGCATTTAGGGGTAGGGAGGTGCTAAAGCTACAATGCGATCATAATTATAAACCGTACAAATTAACAAGATAAGTATTAAATTTTGTATATGTTACTTTTAAGTAATATGTATTTTTATTTTTTTACTTTTTAGTTCGATTCACTATAAAAGCGTGTTTTTTTTAATTTTTTTTCAAACTATAATTTATTTTATAATTATTTTTGCTATACACGGTAAAAGTCCCAATTCCAGTGAATAATTTAATTAAGAGAAAATCGACTTACTCTTAGTTTCAAGGACTTTTCAATTTTTCTTTGATTTTTTGAGAAAAAATCCAATAAAACTAATGAAAGTGTTCCAAATCTGCGTGCCCTCAATAAAGGACGTAAAGCATGTTCATAGAAAATATTTTTGAACAAACGTGGTCGCGCAGGGAACTCGATCAAAACTAGTAACATGATTGTAAAATAAAAGTTTGACACTCCCCAAAAAAGAGGGCGAAATGTGATAAATTCATTTTAGTTCCTATTAAGACTATATTATTGGAGGATAATCTGTCAAGGCCATTAGTAACAAATAAACAGTTTTCCTAGAATTAACGATTTCGTGAACATCAGATGACTCTGCGCATCGCGCGACCGATCCCGTGTTTAAAGTGTACTCAATAAAACATATGGATATTAGTTCTAAAAAAGAACTGCGTAAAATTTTTCCCGTTATGCATTGTATGTTGGCCCAAATAATCCTTCAAAGTACTCAATATACTTATCCATATATCATATAACTCATTCACATGGAAAAAAGCAACAGAAAAATATTATTTACAACTTTCCTAAAAGAAAAACAGACGGAGTGAAATATTCCAGTAAGTTTGAAAGTCAAATATATGATAGTCAAAAGCAGCATTTTAAGGGTTAAAAGAAACGTAATAAAAAAATCCCTCATCGTGTGATTAAAGTAAAGCAAACAAAATGCCTTTTTTTTTTGTTTATAAGATCAAAGATAGCTAATGAATGTTTGAAGTGGAATGTTTTGTTTTTGATGATCACCAGATGATTTATATAAATTATATCAGTGTAAATGTGCATTTTTTTATAAGTTAGAAAGCATTTTGTTTTTCTTCTATCCAAAAAATTATTTTTTAAACCTTTTATTCCCCATATGCTCGCGCCCCCCTCGCAGGAATACCTCGCCCTCCCCAGGGGGACGCGCCTCACAGTTTGAAAAACACTGCTTTAGTGACAAGCACTCACCGGGCAGTACATTATTTTCTTCCAGATATTTTAAAACACGCTCTCCAAAATTCCAAAACTTCTCGAGAGTACTTCCTTTCGGAAGCCAGCGCACACAAGGAAGCGGTATTCTTTAGATGATAATTTTCTATTGTAATTCAGTTAATTGAATATAAAATAAATTTTAAGGTTTTTTTTGTTTAAGACAACTACATTTTAGTAAAACCGCAAAAAAATGTTATTTTTAATAATATTTTCAAAATTTTCAATACTTCTTCACGTGCCACTGTTACAACTCCGCCACGCCCCACTGTAACACGCTTGCCGCTTGTTCGCTACCTCTAGTATAGATCAATTATGACGAGAAAAGTGTTGAATGCACTCATGCCATGAAAAATTTCCCTTTTACTTATTATCATCTTCTGTGAGCATGAAGTAGCGTATCAGCTTCCTAGTGAAGAGTTTCTGAACAGTTATGACACCTAAATACAATTTTTTCTCTTTTATAAATCATATAAATAATAATATTTTTTGTCTTTTATTTATTTTTAAAGGTTTAATACTGACTAAAAATGGATCCGATTTCTTTGTTTCTATCCGTTTTGAAATAGAGAGATATTCGTTTATTCTAAAAGTAAATACTTACTATCCTTCTACGAGGAACCAAAACCTTAATATTTAATCATGGATTCTATTTTGAGTTGTTAGACTCTTCATATCCTACTGAAAAATTGTACCAAAGGTTTTTTTTATAAATTTTTTCAAAACATGTAAAACTAGAAAATATCCATAATGGATAATAATATCATAATAGTATCTTTAGTTTTCACTATCCAAATCGCTTTTAACAATATTCAAATTTTTAAATATTATCGTAGTAATGGAAATGATTATACACTCTTGTTTGACCATCATAACATTTTAAGCAACATTTCCTAGTTTTAACATTTTATACGAAATCTACAGAAAACACAAAAACTTTTCGTTATGATCGTTTATTGTTGTTCTTGAAATTGAACTTTTGAAAATTTTATTTAAAAATTAAATGTTATGCATACTTAGTGACGCTTATAAATTATAAATGAGTCCTTCTTAAGATCATCTAATAGATTTCTTCAATTTTACCACCTCAAACATCCTATATAAGTTTTCATTTAGAAAAACAGTAATTCTGTGAATTTAATTTAAGCCTCGTCAAAAATGCTTAATTTTATTTTCCAGTCATTGTTCTATTTAACATAAAGTTCAATTTGATTCATAAAATTAAACGATTCTCTAAGCCCAAAAATTATTGTGATAAAAAAATAGCATTATTTCGACAGTTTTACACAACTTTAGAATAATTTTACAAATTTCTAAATTTGTAAAGGTACAGCGCTCTATCAGGCTTCCAAAAACACTATTGACATTAGTGTAACCCATATCGCGAACAAAATTTTGATAATAGAGATCTCCAGAGGCATTTCCTCTTAATTCATTGCTAGTGACCTGAACTCATGGCATCTGTTAAGAAGACTGGAACTAAACCCACAACACAGACGACTCTGTTGAAAACAATGGCGTGCTAGAGTGACGTGGATGCCCTAATAATATAGGTCTCATTTCCAGACGTATTACACTTTTATCAATCCAAGGATAGTAACCAAACACAAATGTAGCGGCGTTGTGAGGACAGGTTTGAAACTGCCGCATCTGTAGAATGTACCACCACGTGATAATACGTCACCGTGGCTGGGACACCATTTGTACGATTGCTTATCACCTCTGCTTCATTTTCTGGGTACTGTGATGTCCAGCGATACGTGGATGATTTGGTGAGGCTGGTGACCATTATTTTTCCTCAGAAATGCCCAATGTGCTTTGCCACCTGGATAAAGCTGACAAAACACTGCTCGCAACTGCCAACTGGGGATTGCAATAACGTTATACCGGGATACCGAATAACGATATTTTGAGCCATTTGTACAATTTTGCAATACCGGTATTCGCAGGTTTAAATACTGTTTTTACGGTATTTACAAGAAAGTTTTTAAATTGTCTCCATTATATGTTCAGGAATCCCAAACATAGCAAAATAGTATACGTTTTTATTTTTATGTCTCCCTCACGGGCAAAATTAATTAGACTGTGAATACAAAGTTGCATTGTACAATCAAGAGAAGTGATAAAGTATGTCAATCATCCAAGGAGGCGGGCCAAAGCTATTCTATCACATCTCAGAGCGATACTGCACTTGCACAGGATTCGTTGGCTGATATTCGTATCTGCGAAAACAAGATTGTAGTTGTGAAGAAAGTGCGAAAAATTTCAATATATTTTTTAATTGGTGCGCTTCTTGTTCACATTGTATTTGCATATCATACTTCAGGGTTCAAAATATTTCTTGAGGTTTATTATGTATATATTCATAATAATGAATAAGAATAACTTTGAAGAACATAAAAAATCAGTTGATAATACTTCGGTGTGGCTCCATTATTTATATGATGAAAGCCACAGATTGAGTAGTGATATCTACATAATGATATATTTACACTATTTTTGTGATTTAAATAAATAAGATGTTCCTTTACTTTTTTGTGGTATTTACACTCTAATAAAACTGGCAAATCAAATAAAGAAACATCTGTGTTTTCCTTCTTTTTCTAAAATTTCTACTACCGGTATTAAAACCAGTATCCCGGTATTAAGACCTAAAAAAACACCGAAACTTTTGGTCCGATATTACAATCCTTACTGCTAACGTGCTGTGCAGGATGCACAGAAGCTTCCCCTTTTTATAAGTCGAACAACAAAATAACAACTAATAAATTATAGAGTATTTTGAAATACCCACACGTACTTCTTTGGTTAATATCAATTACCCCTTTCGGGACGAAGGACGCAAACGCGTGCGTACTGCCAGGGCCGGAGGTTTCCGTCGGGAGTGTCACTCACAGGCCGGAGGGTTTTGTGTAGTTAAGCCTAAATCCATACAAATACCGAAATCTAAACGCGTTGTTCCATATTTCTTTGTAAATTATACGAACGACATATGCTTTATATATTTCGTATTTCTTTATTTTACTTACTTCAGTCACTTTCTGTTTAAGTACAAGTTTTTGAACATTTTAATGCCAGCATTTGTAAAAGTCGACCTTGTAAAAAAGTAAGGGAAAAAAAAGACAAGTTTTGTCTACCAGATCTAATTATCTATTAAAAACTAGACTGCAAACCCAAATCAAATGCTTTTGTGAAAATAAATCTCTCATCTTCAATGTAAACAAAAACCACATATTCATTTCAAGAGCAGTCGTACAGCACTAAATTCGAATACATTCCCTTCCTCTTATGTTATTAAAACAAGAACTACGTGTATGTGAGTAATATTTCTCTCATTTCGAGTAGAAGGTCAGATCTCCATGTACCTCAAATCTTACGGATGTAGAATGCCCTCTATTGCCAAAACACTGAGCTTACAAAACGTTCCAAATGCCTGGTGCACCGGAGTAGTTATAATATACCGGTTCTGGGACAGTGGAGCCGGTGGAGCCGCATGCAAACAAAAGTGGGTGGAAGTCCCCCCCCCCCGATCTGAACCGGGAAGATGGTTTGTGATTGATAAGGGTTTCGGAGATCTGTACTGATAAGAAATGCACGCTTTTAGCGATAACGAGTTATATTCTGATATAGTTTTAATTAAATGATTATGATTTTTTTAATTACGTCATTGAAAGCAAATTTTAATTGGGATAAAGAGTCAAATTTTTCTGTACATATGATTATTTTTATATCATTCCGTATACATCTATTTCTGAAAATCATGATATACGTGTTGAATGAGTATTTGTTATATTTCAAATTTGATGCTTGTGATTTCTGAAACAGAGGATTGAAAATTAGGCAAACGAAAGGGAGTGGAAATTCCCCCCGGGTCTGAACCGGGAGGATGGTACCCCCTCCGCTCTGATAAGGGTTTTGGGGCTCTGTAAATGGGTGTTGCAAATGCATGTTTTTAGAGATAACGAGTTATATTCTTATATAGTTTTAACTAAATGGGTAGAATTCTGATTTTTTTTAAGTACGTCATTGGAAGCAAATTTTAATTAGGATAAAGGGTCAAACTTTTCTGTACATATAAATATTTGTATATAATTCTGATAAAGTCTATTTCTGAAAATTATGATATACGTGTTGAATTATTGTTTATTACATTTCAAATTTGATACTTTGTGCATAACTAAAATATATTTTTCATTGATTCTGCATGTATTTTTTTATATAATTCTGAGATAACTTAAAAATACTATGCTTATATAAAGTAAAGTTCTGCATATGTTTTTCGTTTGCAAAGTAGTTTCCTTACATGAAACATCCCTTTCCTATGATAATATATGCGGACCTTGTAATTCTGGTAAAACTTTCTTTGTTAGATGAATCTTAGAAATAAAATTAATTAATTCTTTTCCTCCCAAAATTATTTGGCGTGATGGAATTTATCCAAAATTGTTTGATAAGATGTCTGACATAGACTTTCATGAAGGCATGCCTTTCGATGTAGAAGATATTACTAATGCTTTCGTAATAATAGATGACTTAATGAATGAAGTAGGAGATGACAAAAGAACTTTCAAACTTGTTCACGAAAGGAAGCCATCATAGAGACATTTCCGTAATATTTATTTTACAAAATATTTTTTGCAATGAAAAACAAATTATAGAATATTTTTTAAATACTTCCTACCTAAGTTGTTTTAAAAATGTTAGAGACAAGCAATAGATCTCTTGTCTAGCAAGACAAATGTATCCATCTCAATCGAAATTTATGATTGGAAAACTATACGAAATACAAATGCTGCAAATTTGACTATCCACTTTGTGAGAGATAGAAAAATAAAACCTTTCGTTCGAATCATTTAATGAATTTTTCAAAAGAAAAAATTTTTCATAGAGTTTTGTTACGAATAAATATCTCAGAACAAAAACATTGTATGCAAAACCTTTGTCATGGATAGAATATTAAGTGTGGTTTGTGTTCTTCAACATTTGTTTTTAATTTTTAGTCTGTTTCCCTTCTTGTTCCTTACACTTAAATATATTAATATGAGTAAAGTAATTAAAAAGTTGAAAAAATATTGAAAAAAAAGTTGAAAAGTATTGAAAAAAGATGAAAAATATTGAAATATTTAGAATATTGTTGGTGGACTTGAGTATTTAAGTTAAGAGCAATAGTGATAAAATTTCTTTTTTTCATATTAATCTTAAAATAATAATAACTTTATAAATTTAAATATATGGTAAACTTATAAAAAAAATCAAAGCAAAATCTTATTCATCTTAAAAATATTGTATTTATTCACCTTCTAAAATTTATTCTTACATTATATCATTTCTTAAAATATTGATACAATCTGAAATCTTTCTGTTTGCTACGAACAAATTCATATAAAATATAATTCATTGAAAAGCCTTTACTGATTTTCAACAAGAAAAATATAAAATAATGACCACATAGAAATAAGGAATATCCCTTGGTTAATCCATTTCTCAATAAATAAAGTCCTTCAGATCTCAACAATTTTCCTTTTATAAAACAATGTGCTAACAGGAAACTTAATTTAATCTTATATTTTTTAAAATGTATTATATGAGAAGCATTGAAATAAGTAACATCATTCAATATGAATAATAAATACATTCGACAGGTATATGCATAAAATGAAGAGGAAACATTTACATTCTTAAACATGAAAGAATAAGATATATACAGAAATCAATATGTATAAAAGAAACTATTTAATTAAATTCTCATTTATATAAAATATTAGTTTTCATTTATATGGCAGTTACCGAAAGCTAAAGTTGTAATACCATCTTCAAGAATATATCTTATCGAAGGGGCAAAGTGAATTTTTTTTTACTTTTTACAGAATGTATTTGATGTATAGAACTGTTAATGGGTTTAAACTCTTCACGACTTCTATACTTATTTATGAGGCAATTTTTATAGTCTTCATGAGAAATTTTACTTTTAAAATAGATATATGTATCTCTTTTGCTGTATTTTTCTAAAGTTAATGTTTTTATGCTATACATTTTGCATTGAGACCTACGAACTCAGTTGCTACCATACCATTTAACTCATCTGTCATTTTTCCGAGAACATTATTAGTTAAAGGATTATAAAGAAAAGGGTTTGGAAGCAAATATATGGGTCATTTCAATAAAAAGAAGTGAGTTTTCTTTGAATAGATACAAGGTCGTTATTAATTATTTTATAAGCATGAAATGCTGGAGATGCTATGAATTTCTTAGCTCTTTTCTCTCTATTCACTAGATAAATCTTAACTTTTTGCGCAAATTTTTCATTGTTTTACCAAACACGGCATTGTTTAAAAGTTTAAAGAGATCTTTTCAAAATTGTTGTTTGCTCGTTTTCGATGTTCAGTATTAAAATCTATATAAATTTTTAACCGAGGACTTTGTTTGAATTTTACAAATTGATGTATTTTTTAAAAATTTTTAAACCTAATTATACATATAATTTCAAATTTCTATAATGAACATATTTAGTTTTATTTCTGAAGTTAGGAGCCAATTTTTCCACAGACTTCGATTCTAAAATACTGAATTCTTTAGCAATATTTTTAGTATAGGAGGAACATTCAGAGACACTTTAACTTTTCTGGAGCTAATGGATAGCAGTTATGCAAATCGTGCAATTAATCAGGATATTCTAACTTAAAATATACAACTTATATCCGAATCGTCTGGTACATTCATGAAGTTAACGTATTCATCAGTCCAGGAAAAGTCGTGTGTAGACAAATTTTGCGACATTGCTCAACCATATAGATTGTTTGCATCTAAATATATAATGTAACTACTAGGTAGGCTTGAATCATAGGTTGATAAATACACATTGTTAGCCTTAGCGTAGCGATGACCCATCATCGTAACACCTCCGCGAATTCCTTTTTCGATGAATAAAGGCATGTATATATCCGTTAAAAGCTCCAATCGTACTTTTGTCATTTATGTTTGCCATACCAAACCAGGAATTGTATATGTATTACTTGGATCAATTTTGTAGTAATTCTGGCACAGAGTTCTAAAGTTTTCAAATATGTCTGAAAATAATACGTCTACGGTTACACAAATCACGATAATCTCCCAATGTGCGCATTTGAAACATGTTCCATCTATGGTGAGCATAATCGTAGTCTTCTCTGGATACATTTTTATTTGTTAGACTGTTGAAAAAAGCTGATGGAGGAGGGAGCTGCGTTTCATAAAATTTAGAAAAGGAATCAAAATATTCATATGGATAGCAACCCTTTCTAGTTATAAATTGTGCATTACTTGCAAAATACCTATCCCAAAGATGAAATTTACAAGGCTTTAAAGTTGGGCAAGTTTCTCTAGAGAAGTATTTAAAAATTGAAAAGAGTCAATGTGAAACGTAATGACCTCAGAGTAAAAAAAAAATTCACTATGTCGGGAATGCATTGAAAAAAGAAATCAAAACTTTTAGTGGATTTTTTAAAATCAAAATTCAATTTAATTATGTCAAATGATCCAAATGAAGCACGAGGAAGTACGGAACAACGCTTGAAGGAGTTTTTTTTTTGTTAAAATTTAAATAACATTTTGAGTCTAAAGGATTTATAACCTATTTCAGCTACCATAAACCTATTGTTTTCTTCTTAGAATACAATTAATTCCCAAATATGATTGTATATTTCGCACAAAAACATTACTTTATGAGTACAGACATATGAATAAATAATTGTATAGGGCGATACTAACATCTCCTGGTTTTTTATTCACTTAACTAACCTCTGAAATAACATTACAAAATTTGAAGTTATCACTTCTAACGTGTGGTCATAAGCACACACACGATCTTTTTTTTAACCGAAGTTTTCTGTTTTTACCCTCGATTATCGAATTTCAAGGATAAATACATTTTTACCAATCAAATTTTATTATTTACATTGAATTGTTAAGATATTATAGTGGGGGAATGCGTTTTAAACATAGCGAAATGTATTAAAAATAAAAACTTTCAGAGAAATATTTAAAAATTAATAGTAATAGTATAATACAGAGTATGGTCAAATCTCAGGGATTTGTATTTTAGAATCAAATAAATATTAGTACAGGTACAATTACCATAAAATTAATTAGCTTCATTAATGTAAGTAAAGATAAATACTAGAAGAGTAAAGTATATAAAACAGATACAAGTAAATAAAAGAAAATAAATACAAGTAAATTAATACTAACCTGTATTACAAAGGCATAAATGTCGTTTACCATTGGATTTAGTCTCACTTGTTACAAAACTTAAAGATTTTAGACATTTTTTTAAATTTTTCGATATTTCGAATTCTTTTACGATGTTTATATATTTAAGAAAATTGTTTCGGATAACTTTTAAATGTTCCATCTAAGAAAATGGTCTTTCTATTTTCCAAAAGGTACAGAGACTCTTCTCCAAATACTAAAAATCCTGTTATCTTGATCATTTCGAAAGTCTAAACCAGTGGCCTTCAAACTATATTCCATGGAACCCTGAGATTCCATGAGGCGTACCCAAAGGGTTCCACGAGTCACAATAAAAAAATCCAAAAGAAACTTATAAATGTATATGAAAAATGGATTCACGTTCTGTATGAAGTTTCTATACCCACAAGAATTTAAAGCTTAACCCTGTCTTTAAGAAATTAAAAGTTTTGTTTAATAATGTTAAAATTAATTTTAACATTAATTAAAATTTAATTAAAAGTTTTGTTTAAAATTTGAAGTGATAACTTCAAATTTTGTAATGTTATTTCAGAGGTTAGTTAAGTGAATAAAAAACCAGGAGATGTTAGTATCGCCCTATAAAATTATTTATTCATATGTCTGTACTCATAAAGTAATGTTTTTGTGCGAAATATACAATCATATTTGGGAATTAATTGTATTCTAAGAAGAAAACAATAGGTTTATGGTAGCTGAAATAGGTTATAAATCCTTTAGACTCAAAATGTTATTTAAATTTTAACAAAAAAAAAAACTCCTTCAAGCGTTGTTCCGTACTTCCTCGTGCTTCATTTGGATCATTTGACATAATTAAATTGAATTTTGATTTTAAAAAATCAACTAAAAGTTTTGATTTCTTTTTTCAATGCATTCCCGACATAGTGAATTTTTTACTCTGAGGTCATTACGTTTCACATTGACTCTTTTCAATTTTTAAATACTTCTCTAGAGAAACTTGCCCAACTTTAAAGCCTTGTAAATTTCATCTTTGGGATAGGTATTTTGCAAGTAATGCACAATTTATAACTAGAAAGGGTTGCTATCCATATGAATATTTTGATTCCTTTTCTAAATTTTATGAAACGCAGCTCCCTCCTCAATCAGCTTTTTTCAACAGTCTAACAAATAAAAATGTATCCAGAGAAGACTACGAATATGCTCACCATAGATGGAACATGTTTCAAATGCGCACATTGGGAGATTATCGTGATTTGTGTGTAACCGTAGACGTATTATTTTCAGACATATTTGAAAACTTTAGAACTCTGTGCCAG
The DNA here is from genome assembly GCA_019973935.1 of Trichonephila clavipes. Taxonomy (NCBI): domain Eukaryota; kingdom Metazoa; phylum Arthropoda; class Arachnida; order Araneae; family Nephilidae; genus Trichonephila; species Trichonephila clavipes. Next base: position 28,358 of record BMAU01006690.1, read on the forward strand.
AATTACTACAAAATTGATCCATGCAATACATATACGATTCCTGGTTTGGTATGGCAAGCATAAAATGATAAAAGTACGATTGGAGCTTTTAACGGATATAGACATGCCTTTATTCATCGAAAAAGGAATTCGCGGAGGTGTTACGATGATGGGTCATCGCTACGCTAAGGCTAACAATGTGTATTTATCAACCTATGATTCAAGCCTACCTAGTAGTTACATTATATATTTAGATGCAAACAATCTATATGGTTGAGCAATGTCGCAAAATTTGTCTACACACGACTTTTCCTGGACTGATGAATACGTTAACTTCATGAATGTACCAGACGATTCGGATATAAGTTGTATATTTTAAGTTAGAATATCCTGATTAATTGCACGATTTGCATAACTGCTATCCATTAGCTCCAGAAAAAGTTAAAGTGTTCTGAATGTTCCTCCTATACTAAAAATATTGCTAAAGAATTCAGTATTTTAGAATCGAAGTCTGTGAAAAAATTGGCTCCTAACTTCAGAAATAAAACTAAATATGTTCATTATAGAAATTTGAAATTATATGTACAATTAGGTTTAAAAATTTAAAAAAAAATACATCAATTTGTAAAATTCAAACAAAGTCCTCGGTTAAAAATTTATATAGATTTTAATACTGAACATCGAAAACGAGCAAACAACAATTTTGAAAAGATCTCTTTAAACTTTAAACAATGCCGTGTTTGGTAAAACAATGAAAAATTTGCGCAAAAAGTTAAGATTTATCTAGTGAATAGAGAGAAAAGAGCTAAGAAATTCATAGCATCTCCAGCATTTCATGCTTATAAAATAATTAATAACGACCTTGTATCTATTCAAAGAAAAACTCACTTCTTTTTTTATTGAAATGACCCATATATTTGCTTCCAAACCCTTTTCTTTATAATCCTTTAACTAATAATGTTCTCGGAAAAATGACAGATGAGTTAAATGGTATGGTAGCAACTGAGTTCGTAGGTCTCAATGCAAAAATGTATAGCATAAAAACATTAACTTTAGAAAAATACAGCAAAGAGATACATATATCTATTTTAAAAGTAAAATTTCTCATGAAGACTATAAAAATTGCCTCATAAATAAGTATAGAAGTCGTGAAGAGTTTAAACCCATTAACAGTTCTATACATCAAATACATTCTGTAAAAAGTAAAAAAAAATTCACTTTGCCCCTTCGATAAGATATATTCTTGAAGATGGTATTACAACTTTAGCTTTCGGTAACTGCCATATAAATGAAAACTAATATTTTATATAAATGAGAATTTAATTAAATAGTTTCTTTTATACATATTGATTTCTGTATATATCTTATTCTTTCATGTTTAAGAATGTAAATGTTTCCTCTTCATTTTATGCATATACCTGTCGAATGTATTTATTATTCATATTGAATGATGTTACTTATTTCAATGCTTCTCATATAATACATTTTAAAAAATATAAGATTAAATTAAGTTTCCTGTTAGCACATTGTTTTATAAAAGGAAAATTGTTGAGATCTGAAGGACTTTATTTATTGAGAAATGGATTAACCAAGGGATATTCCTTATTTCTATGTGGTCATTATTTTATATTTTTCTTGTTGAAAATCAGTAAAGGCTTTTCAATGAATTATATTTTATATGAATTTGTTCGTAGCAAACAGAAAGATTTCAGATTGTATCAATATTTTAAGAAATGATATAATGTAAGAATAAATTTTAGAAGGTGAATAAATACAATATTTTTAAGATGAATAAGATTTTGCTTTGATTTTTTTATAAGTTTACCATATATTTAAATTTATAAAGTTATTATTATTTTAAGATTAATATGAAAAAAGAAATTTTATCACTATTGCTCTTAACTTAAATACTCAAGTCCACCAACAATATTCTAAATATTTCAATATTTTTCATCTTTTTTTCAATACTTTTAAACTTTTTTTTCAATATTTTTTCAACTTTTTAATTACTTTACTCATATTAATATATTTAAGTGTAAGGAACAAGAAGGGAAACAGACTAAAAATTAAAAACAAATGTTGAAGAACACAAACCACACTTAATATTCTATCCATGACAAAGGTTTTGCATACAATGTTTTTGTTCTGAGATATTTATTCGTAACAAAACTCTATGAAAAATTTTTCTTTTGAAAAATTCATTAAATGATTCGAACGAAAGGTTTTATTTTTCTATCTCTCACAAAGTGGATAGTCAAATTTGCAGCATTTGTATTTCGTATAGTTTTCCAATCATAAATTTCGATTGAGATGGATACATTTGTCTTGCTAGACAAGAGATCTATTGCTTGTCTCTAACATTTTTAAAACAACTTAGGTAGGAAGTATTTAAAAAAATATTCCTATAATTTGTTTTTCATTGCAAAAAATATTTTGTAAAATAAATATTACGGAAATGTCTCTATGATGGCTTCCTTTCGTGAACAAGTTTGAAAGTTCTTTTGTCATCTCCTACTTCATTCATTAAGTCATCTATTATTACGAAAACATTAGTAATATCTTCTACATCGAAAGGCATGCCTTCATGAAAGTCTATGTCAGACATCTTATCAAACAATTTTGGATAAATTCCATCACGCCAAATAATTTTGGGAGGAAAAGAATTAATTAATTTTATTTCTAAGATTCATCTAACAAAGAAAGTTTTACCAGAATTACAAGGTCCGCATATATTATCATAGGAAAGGGATGTTTCATGTAAGGAAACTACTTTGCAAACGAAAAAACATATGCAGAACTTTTACTTTATATAAGCATAGTATTTTTTAAGTTATCTCAGAATTATAAAAAAAAATACATGCAGAATCAATGAAAAATATATTTTAATTATGCACAAAGTATCAAATTTGAAATGTAATAAACAATAATTCAACACGTATATCATAATTTTCAGAAATAGACTTTATCAGAATTATATACAAATATTTATATGTACAGAAAAGTTTGACACTTTATCCTAATTAAAATTTGCTTCCAATGACGTACTTAAAAAATCAGAATTCTACCCATTTAGTTAAAACTATATAAGAATATAACTCGTTATCTCTAAAAACATGCATTTGTAACACCCATTTACAGAGCCCCAAAACCCTTATCAGAGCGGAGGGGGTACCATCCTCCCGGTTCAGACCCGGGGGGGAATTTCCACTCCCTTTCGTTTGCCTAATTTTCAATCCTCTGTTTCAGAAATCACAAGCATCAAATTTGAAATATAACAAATACTCATTCAACACGTATATCATGATTTTCAGAAATAGATGTATACGGAATGATATAAAAATAATCATATGTACAGAAAAATATTTGACTCTTTATCCCAATTAAAATTTGCTTTCAATGACGTAATTAAAAAAATCATAATCATTTAATTAAAACTATATCAGAATATAACTCGTTATCGCTAAAAGCGTGCATTTCTTATTAGTACAGATCCCCGAAACCCTTATCAATCACAAACCATCTTCCCGGTTCAGATCGGGGGACTTCCACCCACTTTTGTTTGCATGCGGCTCCACCGGCTCCACTGTTCCAGAACCGGTATATTATAACTACTCACCGGTAATTCGTTCGGCCTACGGAGAAGAAACACGCTGTCCCATTTTTGAGTCATTCGACCTCTGGCGGTGTTTTGCGGTGGCTCACATTTGAAACGTTCGTTCCGAAGGGGTTACGGAGATTCAATAATTCTAAGAGTTCAATCACCAAACAGAGGGAAAAGTTTGATCGTAAATTATGGTTTAACGTTATTTTAGAGGAATTACCAACAACACAGATAGAATGCAAGCTAATTATACATTTCAGTTGAAAGAACTGAAGTTTTGTTGAATAAAAGGAAGTAGTTGATTACATTCGCAATCGATCTAAATTAATTTATAGGCACAGGAACCTTTCTTTTATGTTAGGAGCCTTATGTTTTTTTTTTATGCAAAGATGCTCTTTATGAATGTATTTTTCGTGCGTGGTACACAGAGTATTGTCTTGAGTAATGAGTAAAGAATTGAGTAATGAATATTAAAAGCACAACTGTGGCTGAGATTTTTTTTTATCTCATAGAACATATATTTTTTTAGATTCTTTTAATTTTTCATTCTCAGTGGAAAATTAAAGTTCATATATATATATATATATATTACACATCGAACTTTCTAAATTCTACAGAACAAGTGTTCGATAAAAATATAAAACTCCCCTGCGTTAATAATGAACCACTTCATCTTTTGCAACGCTTTCATTTCTTCCCTGCGTTTCGGTTTCAAAATTTGCTGCAAATGAAATTCATCACGTTCGGTCATTATCTTTTTCAGTGCCCTCAAGCGACGGGAACTCTTGTTTTACCTTTCGTTAAACAAGCTCGAAAATGTCATGTTACTCTCTTCTAGATGGTATTTTAAGCTTTTTAAATTTTCAAAACCCTGACGGCATGCTCTTACATTTTTATGGTCTTTCTTTTTTTTAATCCATATATGGCCTTCATATTGATTCTCTATCTTAGAAAGTAAAAGACATGGTTTAAAAATTAAATTTTTCAGTTCACATATATCTCAAAATACTTTCTTTAAATGAGCTCTTTCTTTTAAATTCTTAATAACTAGTTTTTTTTCAAATTCAAGTCTAATTAAGTTAATGAAAATAATCAATAATACAGTAACCCTTTTTTGTGCGTTAGATAAGGACCGCACGGAAAAGAACATGTGAAAATTCATAAATACTTACGTAATGCTAACAGCTTTGTCGATATACTACAGAAAAAAATGATGCGGTGGAGAGGAACCACATAAAAAACGTCGAAGTTAAAAATATATCAGTTATTTGCGAAATTTATTTGAAAGTACTTCCATGGCAAAATAAATAAACTACACATGGGAACATTTTAAAACATTTCATTTCTCATTGTATACATGGAGAAATTTTCAAAATGTACATAAATTATTCATTGCTACTCATCATAATCCAAAATGCGCGTCTTCCTGTGATAAATTAGTTCAAAATCATTTTCGTCACTTGAGGATACAATTTATATTTATTAATTTCTGGGAACCATTAAGTAAGTGAAAAGTTTTTGTGACGGTGGTTGGTTGGTCAGTTACTTGTGAGCGTCACGATAATTAGATGTGCATGATCGAATATATTTTTGTAATTTCAAACTTCTTTCGGGATTGGTATCTATTTTTAAAAATGTATTTCGGATTTGTTGCAAAGCTGAATCCCTGCATATATTTGGTCCACTCTAAAAGAATACGGTTATTTTTGTCCGTCTTCATAATCTATCAAGTTATTGATAATGTCACTGCCATTGAAGAGGAAACTTGATTGTACTAGGTCGTTGAGAGAAAGCAATTGAACTTGCATTGTCGAGGGACTGTTTATAACAAATGAATAGGCATCTTGAAGCGTGTATACAATATGTACATCGATAGAAAACTTTACAATAGCACCAAAAGCCGTAGAAATTGATATACTGCACAGAAAAACATCGCACAAAAAATCGTACAAAAATAAAATCGCACAAAAATAAAATCGCAATAAAAAGAACGGCAAAAAAGCATGTTCTATTGTATGTCTAAGGGAACCAGGATATGCCAAAATTAGGGCTCCTTGTTTTGGGACATACGTCTTTTTTAAATTTCCTGTAGAGCTTGGGTTCTTTTGTGGTTATATATAATAATCATATTTTAATCATTCTGTAGAACTACAAAAGGAGTTTAATAGTTCAAATGATCTTTTTTCCTTTAATTTAACTTTGACAGAATTTTTAACATCTCATAATATATACTTATGTTTAGTTACAATTTCTTAAGAAAATATTTTTCAAACGTGCAAAATATATTTTACACATACATGGAACAATGCATAAAATATAGTGAACTTATTTTTAAGTGAAATTTTATTATAACTTTTTAAAAAAAAATTGTGAAACTTTGTAATTTTGAAAATTTTAATTGTTTTCCCGTTTTTCTACTTAAAACTATTTTTTTAAATAAATTACATACCACTCAAAGAAAAAAATAGATTTACTATATGCAATATATTTTTTTATGTACTTAAAGGTAAAAATATACTTTTGAGAAAAAATGAATAAACTAAAAAAACAATGATTTTACATGTAATGCCCTTGATTAATATTCACTTATTTATTTCTTGTGCCCCTGATAATGACAATTTAATTTTTACAGAAGCAATTTTAAATTATATAACGTTTTTCTTTTGTTTTAGTTGAACATGAACATAATTTTGAAATACACATTTTCCTTTAGATACTATGTGTTTACTCTGCATAAAGTTATTTTTCGAACGTATACAATATTTCACACACATATATAAAATGATACAAAAAGCATAGTTAAACATTTTTTTTTTAAAAAAAAAACAAGTAACTGCATAATTTCGTTGAAAAAGTCACAAAATTTTGAAAAATTTTGAAAATCTAAATTTTTTCCACTTATTTCAAATTATTTTTGAAATATATATAAAACAATGCATAGAGAAAATTGTTTTTGTTTCTTCAAATGAAAAGGAAATAATTGTTTACATGCAACAGACGCAAAAGAAACTATCCTTTTAAACTGTGTTGTAAAAAGGCTTGGCATTTGCGTAAATTTCATCAGTTTTATTTTTCATATTTTAGTGATATTTTGTCAATGAATTTATTTTTAGATTAAAAAAATATGCGCTATTTTTAAAAATATATGTTGTTCTGCCACCTTTAGCCGATAAGCTTCAGAAGAATAAGACCTTTTTATAATTATCATAATTAATGTTTATCATTATTCATCCCTGTTCTTTGATAATTCGCATAATTCTCTCAGCTCTATCAATTTTATTTTATTACGTATCTAACTTCTCAATTATTTTTTTTAAATAATTTATAATAGATACCTTTTCATCAAAATACCATGCACTTAATAATTGCTTTAAACACTTATTTGTATTTTACTGTACAAGGTGTACATTTCAATACCTTAATACTGTTGTAGTGAAAAATTCAATAAAACCCTGTAATGTATTTCAAAAGAAGACAATGCTATTTAGATGAGATTGCCAGCAACTTTTTAGGATTTTTAAGAATATTTTTCTTTAAGTATTTTTTTCAAAATTTTCTTATTTTTTAAAACGTTATGCGGTTTTTAATATCGCACCATTCTGAATTTTTTTTATATAGTTATCACTATCAAAGAGCGATACATAGAAAATGAAATGTATAACGACTATTTTAACAGATTCCTTCATTGCTGCGAATAAATTATGCAATACCTAAAGTTTTAATATTTTAAGCAAAATAAAAAATATTCTTGATATAATTCAGTGTTTAATCAGAACTGAGCATGGCGGGAATAAGATTGGGAATGTGTTTCCTTGAAAAAATCATGCAATAATTTAAATATTTTTTGGTGAACTTATTTATACCTCAAGTGCCAAAATGATCATAAATAGGCTTAATTCATAACAGTTCCCTGATAAAGACAATCACGTGTTTAAAACTGGCATGAATCTAACTTCATCTTGCTGCTCTATTTGTAAAATTTTTAGATAAAATTTCAAATTTCATAATCGAATAAAGATGCTCAAATATAACAAAAAATATTCATAAAAAATATCTTAAATTTTAAAAAAAATATTTTATTCGTTTATTTTTAAATTAAATATATTTTCTTTAGTTATGTATGTTATTATTGTTGAGAAATATGTGCTCTTTCTAAAAGAAAGTTTCTTCATAAGGCAAAAGTTGGCAACAATGAAGCACATGAATTTATTAGTAGGGAATAGTACATGATTTTATTTATCGCATGGTTATGATCTCACAACTAGAAACACGTGTTTATCATTACCATGTGACGATGACGTCACATGAAGTTAGCAAATTGTACAAAACTTCAATTTTAAAGCATAGTTATAAGAAACGTATTAAAAAAATAAATTTCGAATTGAAAATATTGTGATATCTGAAACAAGATTTATAAATAGAACAAACTGTTATACAATATACGCTCATGTGCACGCACACTCATAAATGTACTATAACATACGAAAACGATAAAAAGTAATCCAAAATTTTATAAACATGTATTCGTATAGAGGTTCCACATATTCCAATGTTTATCCAAGATATACATATATCGAAAATTCAATCGCTCAGAGTTCGACATTCTTCAAGGGATTTCGAACTCTTCTGATATTCTTTAGATCTAGATCACCTTTCAGAAGAAAAGGAAAAAAAAGTAAAGGAAACCTTCTATAGGGAAGAAAATCCGTTTATACAGAGTGAATGATCAAAAGAGTAGAATGTGGTGTTTTGTTTTGATTGGAGCATGTCTGAGAGAGAGAGAGAGCAAGACGCATGCGTAGAAATGGGTTTCGTAGACCGTTCGATACAACGTGTCGCCTCTCAGCTTTTCGCGTTCGTATCTAATTTATGATAAAAGGGGCGAACAACAAAGCACACTCTGCATTGTATATATCAATAGTACATTTTGCTGCACTTTTTTGAACAAATGTACTTCTTATTTCCAGTTAACTACATACAAAAACAGTTGAATTAATTTATTTAAGTCACTAGCATAATTTATTACCGGATAGAATCAAGAAATGTTAAAGAAACAGACAAAAAATATAATAAAAGCTTAAATACCACGCAATCTTGAGTATAACACGCACTTTTAACACAAAAAATAAGATCGCAGTTTTCGGGTACGGGTTACACACCGGATATAAAAAAGATAACTTTAAAAATATAGGAAATATGAGCAATCCACAAAAAAAATGATTTCTAAATATATATGTTACCTAGTTATTCTATGATATAACGATTTCAGATTTTAAATGTTGAATCCGTTATTTCATAGAATAACTAAGTATTTCATAAAATAACTAAACAAGTCAGTTAAAGTGCATGAAGTTATTCTGCGATTTAACTAGGTATTTTATGGAATACCGATTACTTGATCGGTAAAGTGTGAAATACGGCACTCGAAAGTTTTGTGAACCTATTCTAGCTGCTTTAGTCGGCCGAATAAAATAATTCTACTCTAGATCTTAGTTCAGTTCTAGCAAGCGATACTTAATTTTTTCATTAAATAAGTTCCGAATACATCCCAACACTTTGATCTGTTGCAACAACTCAAAGTTGTGGAACAGGACAGGGATTTAAAAAGTGCTCGTGTAATAACAAAAAGTGTGCTTATTTTAAAAATGATATACAATGCAATTTTAAGTGCTATCCCAATAATCCTTGCTTTAATGAGTAATGAAATGTAAAATAAAAGTATTTCATTCAATTTAAATTAATATTTTCTTACATTTTTGTTTGAAAAAGTTTACTCAATGTTTGTAAGAAGGACCAATTTTTCTTCGCAGAATGTATTTTTTCGATAATAATCAAATATAACTACATCTGGAAGATATTTTTTCCCTTTCTGTTTAACTAATGTTAACCGTATGAGCAATAACAAATTATATCATCTGATTTCCCTTATTATTTATCAATTAATCACCCATAATAGTGATAAATGCATTTTTCGAGAGATTGTAGCTATTTGTGATCAATTAATTTATAAAATAACTTTGCAATTGTCTATTTTTCACTTTAACGGTCTTTCATTAGTTACTTCATAGAATAACTAGGTTAAGTATGAAATTTTTTTATCTGGTATATTCTTTAACTGACTTCTCTAGTTATTTCATGAAATATATAGTTATTCTATAAAAAAAGGAATTATACACTTTAACGGTAACATATATATAAAAGAGCTATTTGCTTAAAGAAAATAACATTCCTTATGAACTTTCATAATCGGATAACTTGAAAAGTTTGGCCCATTCGTCTTCCGTTATAACACAACGATTAAGTTTCTTCTTCACCATTCCTGTTACTCTGATTCATAAATGAATATTCCTCTCCCGGTCCTCTTTTTCGTTCCTTCTTTCCAACTTTTGAATTACATCTGGTTTAAGGTATCCGACTACCCTATTATCAAGATTTTTTTCAAAAATGGACAATTTTTTTATGATTTTATTTTATAGGCCATCTTATTAGCTTAATAAAAATACCAAGTTTTTTTTTCCATTCACTAGAACAAAAACTACAAGTGGTTTCGTTAATGCAAATGCCATAACTTCACTCAAGATGTCAAACTTTAAAATGCGTTTTTTTCGAAAAGCTCAAACGGGGACAGCGATTGCTCAAAAAGTTTTAAGAATGATTTGCTGAATTTTTTTGTGTATTTTTGTATAACAGTAGAAGTGCTTTGACCTTCAGATTAATCAATAACTGTTTTATTTCAAAATGTACAGTCCTTTATGGGGATATAAATACTGTTTTTTAAGCAATTTCATATAATCACTAAGATAAAGTACTCTAGTTTTTGTAAAAATTAAAATATCTCTTATCCTGAAGGTCATTTCAAACAGGAATAACAAAGTAACATATCGAAATTAAAAAATTGAGAATTTGTTCATGAAACTTTTGCGCAGAGCGGGCCCCTTTCATGTAATTTTTGTACATTTTCTCCAGTTTTTTAATTTGAATAATAATAAATTTTTTTCTGCTTTCAATTTTAGGATTTTTTTCTTAAAATATACTAAATAAATCTAAAAATCTCCATTTTTTCAAAAAAAAAGTTGTCGCAAGTATTCAGATATCTTAATCTGAAGGGTTCAATGTTTTTTTTTATCCACTTTCATATTACTTCTAGACTTAAATAACGTATTTCGTCTTTTTTTTGCGCGTGTTTTTTACTATCTAAAATCCACATAGTACTTTCTAACACCATTTCTTCTTGCTCTTCTGGGTTTTAGTTCTAGAATTATGCCTTCGTTCAAAGAACTGGAATAAAACAGGGTGTGCGGGTTTAAAGTATTCAAAAGTAACGACTTATTATTAAGAAACTACCCTTCAGAATGTAATAAACTGTTCATGCTTGGGTTGAAAAGTTCTCTGAGATTTTTCGGATTTAATCCAATCGGCTGCATGTGCACGCATTATTCGGCAATAGCAGACGATAAACTTTTTACACTGACGTCATTAGTAAATATGTGGACGCTGCAGTAAGAGATAAAGTGCGTACTTTGGTTAACACAATTTAAATCAGCCAAGTGTGTACAGCGACGTGTTCGGACCAAATGGAATGTTGACCCTCCGACATCAAAATCTATCCACCAATGGAAAAAAAAACTTTAAAGGGAACGGGAACTTTGGTTTTTCAAACTGGCAAGTATCCTTAAATTTTCGAGATATAAGACACTGTTGATCGTGTGCAAAATTCATTTTGTAGAAGACCTGATAAGTCTATTAGGCAAGCCAGTAATGGCATCCCATTCTGTTCGAATACTTCACTGTACATGCTTGACTAATTCAAATTCCGTTAACCTAAGTACGCACTGCATCTTTTACTGTGGCGTCCACATCTTTACTGAAGATGTCAGTGTAAAAAAAATTATTGTCTGCGATTGCAGAATAATATGCGCACCTGCGGCCGATCAGACAAGACCTAAAAAAACTCGGAGGGTTTTCCATTCCATGGATGAACAGTTTATAACATTCTGATGGGTAGTTCCGAAATAATAAGTCATCACTTTTGAATACTTTAAACCCGGACACCCTGTGCTTCGAATAAATTTCAGAAGATAAGAGTACTTCCCAAATACAGTTCAGATTTCTTCGTCAAATACAAGATAGTACATTATTAGGCAAATATATCTACAGATTTATAAAAAAAAGCAGCTTGAAACTATAGTTGCGTGTATTATAATCCGGTGAGAGTAATACAACGGAATATAGGATACATGTTTTTAATAGCTTCCATCAATGTCTCATATTAAAGAATATGACGAGCTTAAGTAAAAAGTTATTGAAAAATGTATTAAATACCATAGTAAACAGCCTAAAAACAAGAAATAAAAATAAGTTTAATGTTAAGTTAAAATTTCTGTGCTCTCACATTGAAATCTTGAAACGGCAAAATATCAAAATTTCTTATTGACAAAGTCAATTCTTCCAGGAGATTTTAAGAGACATTTTAACATCACTGCTAAAAACCTACACATCTTTTGGATCCAAAGTACATATTGATGAGATAATATTGTTCGAGATTTTAACATATTATTATACAAAAAAAACATAAAATTTAACAAATGGTAAGTGTTCTTTTTTTGTGAATGAATACAATATATGCAGGAAATTCCGTACTTCTAAAAAAATGATTTATTTTACTAGTTCATTGAAACAAGAACGGTTTAAATATAATTCTTTTAGTACTTTTAATTTATCTCGATGAAATTCAGGAGATAAAACAAGATGAAAATAAAAAGTAATATAAAAAAAACTTTTTTTATATATCAATTCCTACTTAGGTCAACAAAGAAAAGTTTTATTTTAGTTACTTTTTATCAAATAATTAAAATTAATAAAAATATGTATATACATGTGACAGAATCATAATATTAAGTGGCAATTAATTTTTATTAATTATCATTAAAATATGTTATTGTCACCCAAAACAATCGTGTATAAAAAATTTCAGCTCAAATGAGAGCTTTAAAATGTGAGAAAAACACCTCTTAAAGTTTTGACACACGTCGTCAAAATGTTCTATAAGTCGCCAAAAATGATGACAACATGGCTGCATCTGTAATTCTTTGAATAGTTAGTGTTAATACTGTCTTATTAATTATAACTAAAGTATTGTATTGTCATCCAAAATAATCGTGTATATAAAATTTCAGCTCAGTTGAGCTCTTTAAAATGTATTTTATTAACGATTGAAAATTTGAACTAATAGAAGGAATTGAAAAAGAAATGTGTCTCTCACACACACAAAAGTAATTATAATTAAGTTATTTAAACGAGGTTCTTCATTTCAATACTAAAAAAATAAATTTCCTAATTTAACTGATTTTGCATAACAAATTGATTAAGTATCCCTGAAATCGACAAATTTCATAATAGTTAATCAATGATATATAAGCTAATAAAAAAAATCTGCATCTTATTTTGAATTCATTTTGTCCATTAACGACGAAAATATAAGAAAATACACGTCAGTTTACTGTTACTTTTCTGGAGCAAAAAAAAAAAAGTCTAAGCCAAAGGTTGTAGTCGAGTAATCATGTTCGAGAGCCCTTGGCCGAGAAAGCCCCGTATCGCCGGAAGGCAGGATTCTAGAGGGGTCGAAGTCTGATTAAAACACTAATTACGGCTTGGGTTCCCTAACCTGACTTTGCAAGGGGACTCTAATATTCTCCGTTACGGGCGCTTCATATGTACAATTTTCCGTTTTTTCCGTCATGTGCAGTGAAAATACTGATTTTCATATATTTGAAAAATTGTCCAATTTTTATTTCTTTATAACTTTTTAATCTTTTTCTCAAATTCTCTAAAAATTTGAGAAATATTGTAAATATATATGAAAATCGTTGGCAAAAATTTCAAATTCATGTTTTGTATTATTGCTAAGCTACATTTGTTTGAAGAAGGATATTTTTTCGAGTGCACGGATTTCTGTTAAGGGTCCTGTGAGCTCTTACGCCACTGTTTAAAATCCTTATGTTGGCACGGCTTGAAAATTTGGAGAAGGGGTGTATGTGTGTCATCTCCGTTACTTGACCAAATGTTCAAATATTCGAAGTATGTTCCCAATATCTCCCATACTGCTTTATAATGAGAAGTTAATAAACACTCCCTTGCTCCGAATATAATTTTACTTGTTACCAGTCGTACTGAATAATAAATGTTATCACTAATCAAATTAATTGGGAACTTAAAGCCTTCAATATCTGTGGAGAGTGAAAATTTAGAAAAGATTTGGATCAATTACGAGGTTCGTCTTCATTTTTCAATTCCTACTATTAACTAACTCTCTCTCATTCTATATATCTATATATATAAAGGAGAAAAGCGACTCACTCACTCACTCACTCACTCACTGACTCACCGACTAATCACGATATCTCCGGAACTATTAAACATACACACTTGAAACTTGGTAGGTAGGTTCCCTTTATGGAGTCGACGTCAGCTAAGAACGGATTTTGCAAAGTTCGAACCCCAAGGGGCGTTACGGGGGTTTAAGGGGCATTATAGATAATTATTTCCATTACTAAACTATTAAATGTACAGTCATGAAACTTGGTACACAGATTTCTTTCATAAACTACAGATTCCCTATATAATGATTTTTATGAAAATCGACCTCCAAGGGGCGTTGAGGGCGCTTAAGGGGCGTTATACATAATTATTTTACATTTTTAACCTATTAGACGTACAGTCTTGAAATTTGGTATAAGCGGATTCCTTTCATAGTGTACAGATCCCCTACTGAATGGGTTTTGTGAAAATCGACTCCCAAGTGGCGTTGTAGAGAAAGTGGCGTTATAGGCAATTAACTCCTTTTTTAAAATATTAGGTGTAAAATCTCGAAATTTAGTAAGCTGATTCCATTCATTGAGTAGAGATCTGCTATAATATGGGTTTGGGGAAAATTGTTTCTTACGTGGCGTTGCGGGGGCATAAGGGGCGTTATAGATAATTATTTCCATTTTTGAACTAATCAGACGTACAGTCCTGAAATTTAGTAATCGGATTCCTTTCATAGAGTACAGATTCGCTGCAAAATGGGTTTTGTCAAAATCGACTCAAGTGGCGTTGTGGAGAATTAAGGAGCGTTATAAGCAATTAACTCCTTTTTTAAGCTATTAGACGTAAAATGTTGAAATTGAGTAACCAGATTCCATTCACTGAGTAGAGATCTGTCATAAAATGGGCTTTGGTAAAATCGTTTCTTAAGTGGCGTTGCGGGGGCTTAAGGGGCGTTATAGATAATTATTTCCATTTTTAAACTATTAGACGTTCAGTCTTGATTGTGTGAGCGGATTCCCTTCATAGAGTATAGATCCGCTGAAAATGGGTTTTGTCAAAATTGACTCCCAAGTGGTGTTGTAGAGAATTAAGTGGCGTTATAGGCATTTAACTCCTTTTTTAAACTATTAGACATAAAATCTCGAAAATTAGTAAGCTGATTCCATTCATTGAGTAGAGATCCACTATAAGATGGGATTTGTGAAAATCGTTTTCTAAGTGGCGTTGCGGAGGCTTAAGGTGCGTTATGGATAATTATTTCCATTTTTAAACTATTAAACGTACAGCCTTGAAATTTGATATAAGCGAATTCCTTTCATGGTGTAGAGATCCGCTAAAAAATAGTTTTGGAGAAAATTGATCCCCAAGGGTCACTGAGGGGGATTGAGGGCGTAATAAATATTTCCGCTTTTCCACTAATTGAACCACCTGCTCGAAAATTAGACGGAATGTTCCGTTCATTGATTAAAGTTTCTTTTAAAAAGATTTTTGCGAAAACGGACCCACAAAGGAGTGAGGTTGCGAGGGATTAAGGCGTGTTAAAAAAAAGTTCCTGCTTTTGAATTTAACTCATTTACTTGAAATTTGTTGAGCACTTTTCTTTAGTTGAATAGAGTTCCACTAAGAATGGATTTTACGGAAATCAACTCCAGGGGAAGCGGGGAGAGTTGTGGGGGCGTATTGATACACAAAATTCCCGTTTTCGAACTGCTAAGACTACAATAATAAAATTTGGTTTGCATGCTTCTTTTGTTGAATTGGATTCCGCTAAGAGTGCTATGAATGAGATATTGATGATAAAAATTTCGTTTTTGCTCTGTTAGATTTAGACTTGAAATTTAGCACGCATGCTTATTTTATGGAGTAGAGATCCACTGAAAGTTGCTTTGGTGGAAATCTACTTGATTATTAGGTTAAGTGAGCGAAAAATATCTTTCTCCTTCTATTTTAGATATAAATAGAAATTAGATATTATAATTTATGTTCTTTTTATATCAAAGGGCGAGAGTATAACAGCTATAAATATATTTTTCAACACAATCGAATTCTTAATGCTAGATATAAATAATTAATATATATATATATAAACATTATACATATATACAACATCGTGAAATACCCAGTGAAGCGGGTGGGTAACGGCTAGTAGTATATATATATATATATATATATATATATATATATATATATATATATATTAATATATATATATGTAATAATTCCCCTAGCATCCTTTTAATTAACTCTTTTAATAATACTGAAATAATTTTTTAATTATTTGGTTCGGAACTAACACCCTGATCTTAATCGTAATCGATGAATATTATTGCATCAGAAATCCCTGTCCCACCCATGCTATCCAATCAGAACTTCGATTATATAATCATCACGCGCTTGCACTGTTGGTATAAAACCAAACACCTTGTGTAATCGCGCTCTCTTCTCTCTTTGCCGTTATCATGTAAGCATGTAATTAGCGGCTCTTTGTGTATTTTGTGTTGTGTCCTCCAAGATGTTGCTATTGTTTGTCTCCTGTACTTTGCTTTAATATCGTCACAAGTTTGTGTGTCTCGTCAACGTGAAAATGCACAGTAATTTTGTCCTAAGATTTGGATGTGTGCTTCAAAATAAAAGAGATGAACGTCCACTGGAGATGTGTTTAATGAAAACCTACTAACCCTCGAAAAAATACTACACTCGGCCAATACTTTACATATATATATAATATATATTATATGTTATATATATATTATATATTATATACATATTATATATATATATATATATATATTATATATTATATATATATATATATTATTATATATATATATATATATTATATATTATATATATATATTATATATTATATATATTATATATTATATATATATATATATTTAAATATATATATACATTTATCTTGTTCAAATTTTCTAACGTTAATAAAATTCTTTCTATTCATCCAATTAAGTGGAATTTTTTTTTAAACTTGGATGATACCTGATGTTTATACATTCTTTCAAATATTAATTTATTAATTTAATTAAATTTAATTAATTACTGGTCTTCGATGCCAACTTAGATTCATCTCCATTGTTGTAACAATGTAACTGTTAAAACAAAGACAAAAGTTGGCCTGTTTTTCAGCCTAACCAAGTGTGCATTGTTACAACAATACAGACAAATCATATTTTTTTAATTTCTACAATTAGTTCACTCCCCCTATATATATATATATATATATATATATATCAGTAGCGCACACAGGAATTTTTCTATTAGCTCACACTCTCTATATATTCACATATTTACCTCTTTCAAACTTTCAGTCGTTAATAAAATACTTTCTATTATTTCTACCACATTCAAATAATTTTTTTAAAACTTGTAGTGGAAGATAATTGACGTTAATGCAATTTTATCGAATATTAATTAATTAATTAATTAAATGTAGTTAAATTAATTACCGGTTTTTGACGCGAACTTAGATTCGTCTCAATTGTATTAACATTCTAACTGTTAAAACAAAGACAAATGTTGACCTTTTTTTCATCCAAACCGGGTGTGCACTGTTGCAACAATGCAGACAAATCATGTTCTTTTTTTTTCAATTCCTAATAGTAGTTTACATCCCCCCCACACACATATATATATATATATATATATATATGCATTGTTCAAATTTTCAATCGTTCCTAAAATACTTTCTGTTCATTCATTCAAAGTAGGAATTGACTTAATTGTTTTTATATATTACTTTTTTGAAGTATACAAAATGAAACCCTTGGTATAAGATTGTTGTTGTTGCTGCTGCTGATGTCACGCGACTGACGGTGTTACATAGAGGTCCATGAAATTTCTCGCGACAAAAGGCTAGATGTACGCCTGACATTAGATATCGTCTTAAGCACCATATAGATGACAGAACGATCAGGGGTCTCTCACCTATTTTCCCCTTACACTAACTTCCCGAGTGGACTTCTTGCTCCGCGGCTCGTTACAGTATCCCCCATGCCCAGCAGGCATGGGGGTGCTGTAACTTTACAAACATCAATGCCTTCTCTGGGACTCTAAACCATGCCTCTAATGAGACAGTATCCATACTACACAAAATGGCCTAATCTTGGTATAAAAAGGAATATATTTGTTATATGTTTAGAGAACTTAAATTTACACATGTTCTTATTAATGGGCTTTGGAAAGCTAAAATCTTATTTTTTGGACAATTTGAGATTTTTACATTTTCAAATTGTATAGATTTTAATATTTTTTTTAAAAACCTTACTCTTACCTCTAGCGTAATTAGAAGCCCTTAAAACCTATTTTTAAATATTCATTGAAACTGGGCCTCGCCCATTTGAATGGCGGAAAATGTAAACAAAGTGCTTCGTTTTTTCTTAAAAGTTGAACGTCTGATATAAACCAAAACATGTAGAAGTCCTACTGTATACATTAAAATCAATTTACCTCAAAATGTAAATTTTGATGTTCGACGTACCTTGTCTCAGAAACTATTGTTCACAGGTATATTTTTTTATGATATATTTATAATGATGGCTGACATATACTGAAATGAGCATTTTGTAAAAAATCAAAAGTTTATTTTTTACAAATTTTTTTATGTGAAAAATGGTTTAAATTTCGCTATGTTTGATAAAATACTTTATAAATTATGAAAAATTCAAAATTAGCTAAACGCTGATTTCAGTATAATGAGTAAGGTGTACTTTAATTGTATGAAAATTTGCAAACATGTACATATAACAGATTTTGAGAAAAGGTACATCAAAACAGCCAATTTAACATTGTCGGTATAGTGGTTTCCTACTCTTCTTAAGCTAATGGAGTCATCAAAGCCTGCTCGAAAATTAATCGGCTTAATTTCTCATGTAACATTTCTTAACCAAATGGGGAGTATGAAAAATTCCCTAGTAATTAATCTCTTTATGTTACTCTTCCCGGATATCCCACAAAAAGAAAAATAATCTTTATTTATTTATTGAATTCCCAATTTAAATCCCTAATGTCTTTTGATATTTATGCCATGGCATTTAATTCAAGTTTTAGCAATCCATTTCATTAAGAAAGTCCTTTGTTATTGATCACGCAAAATATTAAATCATTGAATAACATCTCGAAATGAAGGAAAGCGTTTAATTAAAAAGCTGTTTATGTATTTCCATGCGGAATAAGAATGAGAAAAGAAGTACAAATTATTTCCCGAAAAGAATAAATATTTTTTATTCTGTTTTTCTCCGATATTTGCAAGAGGAATGTTCATTACTCCCGACCAGTTCGAGGGGACATCCATTCAGTAAGAATGGAAAAGTTTTAACTTCATTGGCTTAATGGGTGAAATCGGTTTAAATTAATTGGTTAATAAAAAGGAGCTTATAGAAATGTAACACGGATCAAGTTTATAACATTGGATTGTTTAAGTTTAGTTTAATTTAAGAAATCTATAAATTATAAGCTTACTGGGGAGGTGAATCCCCATTTCATATAATACGTCATTGCTTTTAATAAAGTAAATACGCTGATTACAAAAATATATAATGCTCATATACTTCAGTTATTTCTAAATTCGGTACTTACGTATTATACCATCGAGCAGAAGCGCGAACAAAAATTTTTCAGGGGCGTTCCAGAGTCGAAAGTCCACCATTTTGCTATCATGCTCCAATACGCCTCCCAACATATTCTTTTGATTTTGTCGACTTTTGGGAATGAAAACAATACAAAATTAATTACTGAATAAATAATTAGCATTTTATTAATAAAATTAATTATTATAGTAACAAATACATAATTAAATTTTACGTAATAGTGCCGTCGAATAATTTCACCAAATCGAAAGATGAGACTAAATGTGGTTGTATTGTTGTTACTTTTGAGAACTTGAGTCGGAAAGGTTTTCCTCTAGTGGCTGGATATCGCTCCATTTGGCGACTCCATTTAATTTGACAAAGTTGGTCGACGGTATAATACGTAAGTACCCTAAATTCTTTATTATTGACTGAAATAATTGATAGCTAGAATATGAAATCAATGACTGATTACTAATGTCGTATTTGAACTTGTGTGAGAATTATTGGTGCCAGATCGCGTAATTTTGATACTTGGTCAAGTGACGACTACTGAGTTCATCCCACTCCTCAAACTTTCTCATTGCGTTAACGTGACGGCTTTAAGCCTCAGAAGATTGAATGGACAAGGCTACACGGTACCCTTCTTCAAAAAAATTTGGGGAGACAGTTACAGTAAAAATAATTGATGTTTTATACTTAGATTATATTATTAAGCTGATTCTGTAAGTAAAAAGTCAGTTTGATCAGCCATTATTTCACAATTTTAAAAAATTAGGAATTTTTGAAGTCTCTTCAAATTTTTAGAAATTACTCAATTTTTGTAAAGAATTTTAGTCATTTTAAGTTATTTATGCTTCTTAGGTTATTTCAAACAAATTTAGTAAGCATTTAAAAATTCATTCCCTTGTTGATTTTTAATAATTATTTTTCCAGAAAAACCTGGAAGAAACACGAATTTTTTTAAATATAAACTTAAGTATTTCTTAGAAAAATAACTACAGATATCAGCCCTAAATCCATACTAACTTTTATAGAACATACGTTTGAGAGTATATACAAAAAAATCAAGGATATATCTTAAACAGGAAAAAAATCTTAAGGATTAGAAAACAATTATACCTTCAAGATTGAAAGTCTGAGAAAAACGCATTTAAAGTTTGTAAAGTCATCAAACAAAAACTTATAATGTCTGTAAAGCTCTAATTTTTAACATGTTATTTTCCAAAGTATGTTCTGCATTAAGACATATGTTAATTAAGTATCACTGAAAATAATATTTTTAATTCAAAATATATTTTTGATTATATTGGTAGCATTTGTTAAACTTCAGTTTATTCAGCTTCATCTTAATCTAATATTTTCGCAAAAGTTTTGATACACAAATCATTTATGTACAAAATAATAATGATACTAAATCAAGCTAAAAATAGTCAAGTTTGCTCATAAAATTTAATTTTTTTCAATTTTAAATTGGGGCAGTTTAAGAATTTTTAGCTCTTGTCGTACGACTTTAAAATACTAAAATATAGTACTACATTATGTTTAGTATAATGTAGTTTGGTACATCAAGGAACTATGTATTCAGTTATATCTGCAACAATTGAATTCAGATTACTTGTATTCGGAAGTCTAATTGCAGAATCAGCAAATGACTGATTTTTAGATACATCATTTTCTGTAATATTTAATCTTCTCGAAATATTGTTTCTCACAACAACCTGAGAACGCATTTGTCATGGCATTTTCTCTACAGGAAAAAAGTTAATTATAAAGCTTTTAAGTTATATAAACTACTTTTAAAGCAAAAATTGTTCATGAAATTAATCTTGATTAATTAATTATGAGAACTCAAAAAACTCAAAACATGATCAAGCAGAAATGATTTTAGTAATGAAACTTGGAATTAATAAACATTTCAGACTAAAAGCTCAAAAATATTTTTAATTAACTCAATTTAAGAGTGGAAAAATGCTTTAAAATAAAACCGAAACCAAAACCATGTCTCAAAAAACTTCAAATATCTTACAAACTAATTTGCTAACAGATCTGAAATTTCGTGGCAAGCTTCTCAATGATATGGACCACTCGAAAATGTTATAAAGAATTTCTGTAAAATTTAAATTTTGGGGTTACTGTGTAGTCTTAAGTCCCTCAACAAGACGGATCTATATTGGCATCAGAACTCGAACCAAGATTGGACAAAAACAACGCCAATCAAATAGCTGCCAAGGCTACATAACTAGAACGTTCATATTATACTTAACGCAGCGTTTTTCAAACTGTGGGGCGCGCCTCCCTAGGGGGCGTGATAACTCGAGGTGGGGAGTGCGAGCATATTGAAAAATCGAAAACAAGAGATTGTTTTAAAACAAATTATTAATTTACAGAAAACTAGCAAACGAAATACATTCTGACATAATAAAAACGGAAATACAAATTTATATTGATATAAACACTTATAAAATACATTGTGCAGTACTGATAAATTTATAATTAATTTCACAATACTAGGTTAAGAACAAGTTTCATAATTACCAGTGACCCCATGGGCTTCGCATACATAAAATTATACACACAAATTAGCACTTATCTTTAATTTGTACGGTTTAAATGTATCCCTTAATTACCAACAAAAAGTTACGCGATTCGCTCCCCAATGCTGGCGTTTTTTTCAATACGCAGGTGAGTGCATGTGGTGTATTGGGGGAGAGAAAAGTAATAAGCAATCAAATCCTTTGAGATAAGTAAACCCTTCGCAAACACTGCCAAGGTGATTTTATTGTATTCCATAGCCTTCGGAATAATGTTATGGATAGCAGTACAGAGGAAAGATCGTACTTCGGAATGACGTATATAAACGTCCGGAACAATTAACGTTTTGGCTGAGTGAGACGTATATATACGTCCGGGACAATTAAAGTTTTGTCTGAGTGAAACGTATATATACGCTGGTGGCACTTAAGAGGTTAAAGTCGTATTGCAGCTTTAACGTCAAAGTATAGTATTTTTGAATTCAATGCATTATATTTATGTGTAGGGAAGGGGGGCGCGATTAAAATTATGATGGGATATTGGGTCGCAAGTTTTGAAATTTGAATAGTACTGACTTAACACGAAAATGCGTCTTTAGTTAATAAAGGGCTACTTTAAATATTAAGTACTTCTCTGTTAAGTTATTCTCTCTTTAACCCTTTACTCGGTGGGTCTTAAATGACATTAGGTTTTGAATTCATAACCCACTAGCCACGAGTTCGGGACCGTGACCATGACCATCATCACACCACGACATTACTATGAGATCGTATTTTTAATCACTCAACTATTATTACTGTACTCTTGTTATTAGAGTTTTGACCAATCAAAGTATTTCAAGGAAAGGGAGAAAAAATACGTTAAAAATCCAACGAGTACGTGTGAAATTAAAAGAGAGAGTATTACTAGTTTCATTAAAATTAGAAACGGTTTGTTGTCGTCCCCTTCCCGAAGAGAAAGAAATGAAAGTTGGCAGAGCCTCAGACAGAGGTTGGACTTCTTTACGATAGATGGCGACACCACCTATCTCCACCATCACAAGTTAGGCACGGAACTAGAGGGGAGGGAAATATATTCTTCAGCCCCATGCACACGTGGTTGTTGCTGCGACCGCCCACAAGACTTCCGGACCCACTGATTAAACGAGCACGACCTCCGTGTGTACTCCGGGAGTATTTGGTTGCATCGGGCATCAAACCCAGGCCTTCCAGTCTTGAGTCCGATGCTCTAACCACTAAGCTATCCACGGCCACGGAAAACAAAAATGTTTTACATTTTAACTATAAGTTCGCGACTGCAATAGCCTAGTGGTCCTTGTCGCGCTCAAGTTTTGGTGCCAATGAAGACCTACTGGGTGCATACCAGGAGTCGGCAACCTGTGGCAAATGTGGTACGCGGTACAATTCTCAGTGGCACTCTGAACTATTCTAAAAATTTTTGAGTGAATGGAATTTGATAAATTTTTGTAATGGACCTTATTTGACAAACATCTTCAGAATAATGGACAATTACGGAAAAACGAAAAATTCTGAAACATAAATTTACAGCTATTTTGTAAGTAATTGTATGCCATTCCTGGAGAGAGTTAATTGCTTGTAGAGAAGAAATTGCATACACTCTCTGCTTTCCGCTTTCAGTTCCTCATATCAAAGTAAAAAAAAAATATTCAAATCCACAAAGAAATTGTTTTACTACTGAATGCTCAAAATCGCATCAAATTAAAAGTCACAAATTATACCCTGGTTTTGCTATATGAAAGTAGAGTGGTGCAAGCATTAAGTTGGCATTAAAATTTTTATTAATCGTTTTAATTAACTGTATTGAAGAGAAATACTTATATTTCGCGTTGTCGATTTCTTACTTTAATAAATATGTTTAAAAATAATATTATATGCATGCAATCTTGATTTTTTTAAATTTTTGTTAAAGAAATAGTTGTGTATTTTATGTCTGTTATTTATATGTTAAGAAATATATCTCTAAATGATACAAAATTAATGTATAAAAAACTGTAAATAATCTAAATTATTGACCTATATTCCCTAATTCTGCGTGCATTATCACATGAATCGAATGGTCTCAAAAATTTTCTACTGTGTGACACCCTAAATCATATTAGTAGATTGGTTTGGCCTGCCACAACTAAGAGGTGGCCGGCCCCTGAGTCACACCAAAGTTCAGTGTTTTCAAGTTGACGATGAGTGAAATTTTGGAGAGTGAAGTGCCAGCTCAGATGCTGCGCTTATTATTCAACTGTTGCTCAAACTATCGAAGTCCGTCGCCGATAGACCTAAAGTAGCTTCAAGGGGTGACTGCCAGATTAGTAAAAAATCAAACCAAATTTCTTTAGTTTCCATTATATTATACAATTATATATATATATATATATATATATATATATATATATCTTCCATTACTTAAACTGAGATTGATAATTTAAAATACTTAAGGTATCCGACCACCTTCAAAACCGTGATTTTAAAAAAGCGCATAAATGGATAAATTTTTATGATATTTAGTGTCATTCAGATTAGAATACATGCATAAAAATGTTTTAAGGACATTTTGACAAAAATAAATATTTAAAAATAATATTTTGGCAAAAAATTAGCTTAGAATAATGTTTTTTCCAAATGTTCTCCATTTGTGAAAAATAGTTCTATTATAATAATATTTTGCCTGTATATAGCTTAGACCTCTCTACAGAGGCTCAACTAGAATTTTTGAAAAATTCACATTATTTTCAGAGTTACCAAGGGGGGTAAGGTTACCAAAATTGTCTTCACAGAAATGTATATTTTTGTTCGAAAATAATTATTTTGTAAGGAATAATAGAAAATTATATACAAATTTAGATTTTTTAAAAAAAGTACTTATATTAAAACCATTATCTTTAAAAAAAATTGTTATATGATTAACTAATAAAACGACTGCTTATTTCAGGAAGCGTAAATGTTCTATTTAAAATACATATCTATAAAGAAAGAACCGTGAGGAAAGAATCCTAGAAAATTATTTCCATTTAATGTATTAAAATACATTAAAAAAATAATACTATTTGATATAAACAAAAACATTTTGTGATTTTGTTCTTATATCATTGTTTCAATGGTTCCTTTTATTTCGAGAAGATATTTTTATAAAATAATTTAAACATGTCTATCTTAAAAATGTATGTTATACAAAACTAACATACTCATTATTTTATAATAATAATTTCCTTCTTAGGATTTAAAGTAATAAAATTGATTAAAACGTTCATTTAGCAATTAATTGTGAAAAATCATTTGCATGAAAAATCTTGTTTACTGAAATTCATCTCAAAGTCAAAAACGAAGGGGGGGGAGTAAGGTTGCCTAATTTGTCTTTACAGACAATCTATAATTTTATCCTAAAATAATTTTAAAAGAAACTATTGACGAGGCTAGGGAGAGCCTATAAATTTACATTCACTGAAAAAACAGTCAAAAAGAAAATAATACTATTTAAAAAAACATTTCAGCATTTTATTATATTTATGGAGTTTTTCATTCAACTGTTTTTCAGTAAATCATTCTTTAAGAATAATGAAGAATTATTTGTGATGTGTTTTAAAAAACTCAGCTTACATTTATTATTTTATATTTATACATCAATAAATACTCTTAGAATTTAAAATAATAAAATAAATAAAATTTCAAATCGTCATTATTTACATTCACTATGTAAGAAAAACGTTCAAACTGATAGAAAAGCTTCGATATTAGGTTTTTTTCCAAATTGGAAGTGAATCTGATGTAAAATGTATTGTAAAAAAGCAAAGGTATTCATTATTTTATTATAATAGTTCCCTTCTTTGGATTAAAAATTATAAAATTGATTGGAAATATACATTTTCCAATTAATCGTGACATACTTTTGGCTTAAAAAAATGGCTTTAAAACAAAAATTTTGTTTATTGAAAACGGCAAAAAGAAGGGGGCGCTGAATTTGTCTTTCCGCGCAAACAAGGTAAGCACTCAGAATGTTAAATTCGTGGTAGGTGTACCACAATCACTGGAGTTTGGCAGTTTTAGCGACTTTTTTCATTCCACTTTTTAGGACACTCAGAAGCAAAAATGTACTTTTTAAAAAAAGAAAAATAGTATTATGTATGAATAAAGACAGAAAAACAGATTTCAAGATTACTATAAATTTATAAATATTTTAAAGAAATTTTACTTTATTCCATTTCAGCTAAAAAGTCAAAAGAGCTAAGGCATGAAATTTCGTTTAGCTCGAAAACCGGTTTTCAACGCCAACGACGCCAGTAGGCGAAACGCCTGCAAACGTAGTCTGCGCAATTTTTTTTTTAAATTTTTTATTTTGATTTATTTTGAGGATTTAATTTGTAAGTTATACTTTCCAAATTTTTCACATCGATAACAAATAACGGCAATTTTTAAACAAATAAGGTAAAAAAAAAAATACTGCGTAAATGAATTCTTGCAAAAAGGGTATTAGATGAAAGCACAAAAACTTTTTTAAAAGCTAGATAGTAGTTTTAAAAACTTTCACAAAAATCTTTCCCTTCTGCTTCTTTTCTCTTTCTCGGTACATTAGCTGAATAAGCAACACACAGGGG
Organism: Trichonephila clavipes; assembly: GCA_019973935.1. Classification (NCBI taxonomy): domain Eukaryota; kingdom Metazoa; phylum Arthropoda; class Arachnida; order Araneae; family Nephilidae; genus Trichonephila; species Trichonephila clavipes. The sequence goes on from BMAU01006690.1 coordinate 54,969, forward strand.
TAAATCAATCATGTATTTTAAGGTTTTTAATTAGTGTATTTTTAACTAATTCAATATCGGAATATAAATGAACAAAATGGCTTCCAGTGATCATTCTGGATCTTTTGGTACCTTCAACGTTGTGTTTTTTTGTTGAGTGGTTCGTTAGAAGATAACCTCGCATACATTTATAGATAGATAGATACGTTTGTTTACCTACCAATCTTAATAATGTTGGTTTAGTGCCGTGCTTCTCAAACTTTCAATATTTGCGACCCAATTTTCAATATTTTTTATCAAAATATGATGAAAGAATGATATATTTTCAAAACATACTCTTCTGATGAAAATTACATTCATAATAATATTCTGACTATATATATATATATATATATAGCTAGGAGGACTTCTGTTCAATGGATGAACTAGGGATTTTGAAAAATACACATCATTTTCAGTGCTACTATCAATTGGAATAATGAGCAGAGTTTTTTGCTATAATTTCTCTACCGTGATAAATTAAAATATGAATAAAATCACTTTAAAACTATACATTTCAAAACTCCTGGCGCTGTTTGTCTATATAAGTCTTATTTATAGATACACAAATAAAAATATTATTATAGAAACATTTTTCACACTCATAAAAGGAGAATATTTCGAAAATGTGTTATTTTTTTCTTTCATCTTTTTGCCAAAAAATTGCATTTAAATAATTTTTCCCATAACTTTCTTAAGCAAATTGAAATGTATAATTGTATTAAACTGACACTAAATACAATACCTTGACTTACATGAACCCGGAGTTAGACGATCACAAATCTCGTCAATTAGTCTTTTGTTTGAGAAAAAAAAAGAATTGATAAAATTGGTTATTTGATTGAAAAAGTTATCAATCCCACCAGGCAAATAAATTCAGAAGTGAATAGTGATGACATTCAAGAACAGCTGGGTTCCCACGGGCAGGAACTGACAACTGATTAGTTCATAGAAATGCATGAGTAAGAGCAAAACATTGCAGAACTTAAATCTTTAGACCCAGCTCAATCAGATCAAATGACTGTTGTAAATTAGACAGAGGGCCTAAGTTTAATTGAAAAGTGGGTTAAAATTCTTTAAAAATATAGACTCCAATGATAAGCTCATTCGATTCATACTATTAGCTCATACTCTCTGTATATTTATTTATCTTCGTGGAATTTTCAATCGTTGATAAAATACATTTTAAAGCGCTCGATTGAGTTGAAATTTTATATGCATGATTATTTTGGATGACAATACAATAATTTAATTACAATTAATAAAAATCAATTTATTAAAACTAATTATTTAAAGAATTGCAAATACAACCACGTTGGCATCATTTTTGGCGACTTAGCGACCATTTTAGCAATGTGTCAAAACTTGAAAAGGTTTTTTTCTCACATTATAAAGCATTCAGTTGAACTGAAATGTTATATGCTCGATTGTTTTGAATGACAATACGATACTTTAATGATAAGTAATAAAAATTAATTACCACTTAATGTTGTGATTCTATCATATGTATATACATATTTATATTAATTGTTACTATTTAATAAAAATTAGCTAAAATAAAATTTGTCTTTGTTGATCTAAGTAGGAATTGACTTAAAAAAAATTTATATTACTTGTTTTTTCAACAAAACAAGGAATAAAAAAATATTAGCATGCTACGAGGGGACTGTGTTGGTTACTTGGAACCGGCAGACTACTTTTTGAGATATTAGAAACCTTCTACTTAAAAAAAACAACTTGGTGTGTGATTTTTTAACGGTGTTATCCAAGATTTTATTTAAAAAAAATTCTATCCTAAATTATTATTTTCTTTCCTTTTAGGCCCCAAACAGAAATAATTTATATGAATTTATATGCGAAATCATATTTATATTAATTGTTACTATTTAATAAAAATTAGCTAAAATAAAATTTGTCTTTGTTGATCTAAGTAGGAATTGACTTAAAAAAAATTTATATTACTTGTTTTTTCAACAAAACAAGGAATAAAAAAATATTAGCATGCTACGAGGGGACTGTGTTGGTTACTTTGAACCGGCAGACTACTTTTTGAGATATTAGAAACTTTCTACTTAAAAAAAACAACCTTGGTTTGTGATTTTTTAATGGTGTTATCCAAGATTTTTAAAAAAAAAAAAACATTTTTCTATCCTAAATTATTATTTTCTTTCCTATTAGGCCCCAAACAGAAATAATTTGTATGAATTTATATGCGAAATCATACCCCGATTTACGCACTTATATAAAAAAAAAATCCATTTATGCGCTTTTTCAAAATCACGGTTCCGAACGTAATTAATTGCAGAGAATAAATAGAAAGGAGAATAAATAGAAAAAAAAACTGGCTTTGAAATTAGTTTTATTTCCGAGAAAATTTGTCAAACATAATATTAAAATCATATATATATACAACTGTAAAACGTTATTTTTATTTCCTTCCAAAAATATGGCATTGATTTTTCAATAACTATTAAAAATGACGCTTGATACTTTCGATTTTGCGAGTTCGCAATATAAAATATACCTTAAGGCTCTATTTTTAAATATAATCCATCTATTTAAAACAAATTAAGATAAAACTAACGATATTTTATTTAAAACAAAATACTTTTCTTAGTATTGTTTCGAGTATTTTCGTCTTCGTTATATACATATTATATAGAAGGGGAAAACAGTGAAATTATAATTATTAGTTTTATAAGTTCTAATAACTAAGACTATAATTATGGTGGTTATAGTTAGATATTTTAAGCTCATTTGAAACAAGTTCAGGAAATTATACATTTCCTTTGGGGAACGTCCAAATATAAAACTGTGCGGTAAAACGAAAATGAATTTTCACGGAATAAAAAAACCATCTTGATTGTAATCAATTAAAAAATTGACAGCGTTATTATTATTCGATTTTTGTATATATATACAATGATTGAGCATAAATTTTGCAATAACTAAATATATTCATGTTTTACTATTTTATATATGCATATATTGAGTATGGGCATTAAGTTGATCGCTATCGACCAGTGGACCACCAAGACATTTTGGGGTGACCCCCTGAAGATGAGCAGCTAGTAATTATATTTCGAAATACTTAAGATTGGCTGACAGTATGCAGCCTAAATCTTTTTCTGGCTATAAGTATAAGAATTAACTTCAGATGAAAATACGTTATTTTTTAATGTATTTTGAATCGTTTGATAATAAATGCAACATTTGATATTATTTTCCTGTAGCTATTACTATGATGTTTGTTAGTATCTTGCGTTTTGCTTTAAAACAGTTTTAAAAGTGTGAGTCTTTTTTTATTTTAATTATGTAGTTAAATACATATTCCGCATTCATTATTAAGTTATAATAAATATTGCATACATTTTTCTTACATCACCACACTTACGTTACTGGGTGGACCACAACACATCGTAGAAGTAGAAGTAGCCCGTGCCCTGAAAAAGCATGCGCACCCCTGACATGTATAAAAAAAAGAGAAGCTCATGAAAAGAACTTTGACCTTCTCAGAAATTTTTTCTAAAACGAAATCTTTGATTCAAGAGCTATGGAAGACTCACCGAAGCTCACCCCTGGTATAATAATGGCAGGCCCCAGGTGGTGCCCTTTTTCCATCAGGCGGATAGAGTCGTCCAAACAACTATTAGTAGGCTTGTGAGTGGACACACTAGAGGCCTTTCCTTTCTCTTAGGCCAGAAAGTTTACGAGAATTGTACTAAATGCAATTTGGTACAGGCAACTCAGATCATCTTTTGTTTTGTGCAGGACTTGATAGGGAGGGGACATCTATTCCAGTCCTCTTTTGGTGCTGAACGATTTCCTGAGGACTCTTGGGCTCATGGACTTAGTCAACAACAACAAAACAACAATAAAAAAAAAAGAACAACTCGGGCGAACGCGCAGAAATTGTGACGGGCTCACGCGTCTTTTCATTAACATGTCCTTGGGGTTCTTAGGGGCCAGAATTAATGGCAACTCTTTTCCAACTAAACCCAAGAAGTGAAGCGTGAAGGAAAGACGCAAATTAGGAAGCTTTTAAAAATCAGAAGTTAGAGTAAGCTGGGTGGCAATTTGAGGAATGTTATGATAATCAAGGATTCAAGAGTGAAGATATTTTAGAAAGATTAAGTGACATTATTCGTGACAGAGAGCCATTGGGTGAAGGTTCCTACCATTGCACTCCAGTAAATCCACAACTTCCAGTAAGACTGAATTGATCGATCGGCATTAAGGTAGGATTGACTATTTAATATTAGGATCTGTGATATTATTGGAATTGAGTTTAGGCGAGTTAGTTATTGATAGTGGTTCGGGTTACGTTATTTCAGTATTATATATATTGTGTGTTTAGCTACCGTAGAATCTCTCACATATAGTATTATTATCTAGTCTGTTAGAAGTTTAAGTTTTAAGATCTTAATAAAGTTATATTAAGATCATGACGGCTCCTAGTTCTTCATTTATTCCTACACCTCTAGCTCATGCTGATAATCAAGGAGAAGGGCACGCGAGGGGGGCGCCCTTACAAAATTACTAACTCAACACGAAATTTTAGGAGCCATTAGACCTAAAGACTTGACATTTTGTAGGCAAGTTCCTTTTTTTTAAAATAGAAATCTAATAAAGATGGATTTTCCGAAAACACCTCTCCAAAAGGAGGGAGGGATTGCGTTAATGACAAAAATTCTCGTTTTAAAGCATGTTTGCACATTTTGGTAAACATGTTTATTTTGTTGAGTAGAGATCCGCTAAAAACGTGTTTATAAAAATCAGCCTACTGGAACGAGTTTTGGGGAAATCGACTCCTAAGGTGAGTTGCTAAGATTATGGGGCATTATAAATAAAAATATTCCCGTATCTGAACTATTAGACCTAAAGAACTGAAATTTGGCAAGAATATTTGTTTTGTTGCGTAAAGATCCACTAATATTTTTTTCCTTAAATTGTATACCAAGAAGCGTTAAAAAGTTTCATACAATTTTTAAAAAGAACATGTTATTTTGAGCTATTAGACCTATAGAGTTGAAAATTATTAAACATGTTTACTTTGTTAAATACAGATCCACAAAAAATGGTTTTTTTTGCTTGGTTATTGCGGCATATAAGATCAATATAACTTAGAAATTCAAGCTCTATCTTTTTCAATTCAAAAGGCGAGTTAATAAGAATGCTTTCCTGTACAATAAAACTTAATGCTAGGACATAGATATCAATAACTTAAAAACAATATGTAGTCATATAACTTCATAAAATACTCGACGAAGTGGGTGGGCAACGGCTAGTTAATTATAAATTAGATAAACTACACAGATAAAGTAGATTCATTAACATGATAATGCTTATTTATAATTTAGTGAAGGTATAAACTTATAAGTATAATTAATTTTTTATTGAATCAAATTCTACCTTATCAACTAAATCATGAACTAGTTTAGTATATCCTAAATATATACGTACTTTTTTTAAATCGAAAGTATATATATTGACTTGCGGAGGAGCACCACATCTATTCCCAACAAAACGATAAAATAAATGTCCTTTTAACAACCTATCGACGTCTTCAAATATAAAGCAATAGATCTTCCAATGTAGTCTTGCTTTTACACCTTCAGAATATGTACAGAAAGCAATTGGTAAGAAAAACTAAAAAAAAAAAGAACGCATTACGCTTAGATGCGCTATTCTCCAGGGATTGGTCCTGGTTATTTGGTATCAGGAAAGCGTCTCAGTAATAGAGCAATGACCTCATCATGGCTGCTTTCATCAGACCGAAGATCAGAAAAGTCCCCTGACAGAATTATCGTGGGATTTTCGACGTCCCCAAGCGGATCCGCTTCACGAAATCTTGATCATAATGAGATCAAATTATTATTTCTAATCCTTAGAAGATCGCACTCATTAAGATCCGTCTTCATCTGAAGACGGGAGAAAATTACTGTTTGAAAGCGTTGAATAAAGACTTCCCAAGGTTAGAAGGAGTTTTATTTATTACGAAGTAGATTACAGCGCGCTTACAGCTGAAAGGTGTATTTATTGACTCGTGATGTTATTCCTATGAGAAATTAAACGTATATAGGACAACATTTAATATAGTTATCGTATTCCATTCTAGTTTCCATAATTTTTAGAGCTAAGTAGTTGCATTTCGAAAATTATGGGGTGAATTATGATTTATTAAGGTATTAATAAACTTGATAAATAGTTTATTATAAATTATAATATACATATTTATTGTTGATTCTTTTTTTTTCGCTATCATGTCACCTATTAATTAGATTTATATTCATTAAGTATGCTAATTGATTTAACTTTATTAATATCTTAAGGTATCCGACTACGTTCGGAACCGTTATTTTAAAAAAGCGCATAAATGAATAATTTTTATGATATTTAGTGTCACTCAGATTATAATACATGCATAAAATTGTTTTAAGGACATTTTGACAAAAAAAATGTATTTAAATATAATATTTTGGCAAAGAATTAACTTAGAATAATCTTTTTTCCGAATGTTCTCCTTTTGTGCAAAATGGGTCTATTATAATAATATTTTTCCTGTATATAGCTCAGACCTCTTTACAGGGGCTCAACAAAAACTTTTGAAAAATTCACGATATTTTCAGAGTTACCACCAATTGAAATAATAATTCGCGTTCTTTTCTTAAAATTGATCCCATCTGTGGTCGTAAAATGTGGATAAACCCACTTCTAAGTTACATATTTCAAAAATTCTAGTTCAGCCTCCGTAGAGAGGTTTGGGCTACATACAGGCAAAATATTATTATAATAGAATAATTTTTCACAAAAGGATAATATTTTGAAAATTGATCATTCTATGTTCATTTTTTGTCAAAATATTGTAATTAAATCATATTTTATTGTAATACTTTTCGAAAAACAATTTAATATACATTTTCTAAGCTAAGTGACACTGATTTCATAAATATTATCCACTTATATGCTTTTGCAAAATCACGGTTCGAACGTAGTCGGATACCTTAGATGTCTGTGATCATTTGGACAAGAATAGAAGAAGTATGAAATTAGCTTTTTAAGTTTTATTAATTCATACTACATAAAGATTTTATCGTTTTCTATCAATTATATATATATATTTATTAATTTTCTTAGTGTATGTAAGTATTTCAAAAATTAAGAGTATTAAACGTATTTTTTGCGTATTTTTCTTTGCTTGAAGCACAACACTTATCTAAAATGCAGTTGAAATGAAAGATAAAAGTAAATATATATGGTATGATGAGTTTATTCCGTAAGCAGCAGACATATCTGTTAAAGTTAAAGCTGACCATTAAAGCATATCATCACTACTGTGCAATTTTTATTAATTTACTTTTATCATCACATTTCTGTTTAGTTTATGAAGTTTCCTTAAATTAAGTGTTTTGTTGTTCCTCAGACTGACAGTATGCTGTATGATTTACTTAGAATAGTGGTTCGCAAACTTACTGTGCCCTTGGACCCCATTTTATTCTAAAAATTTGGCCATGCCCCCCCCCCAAGTGAAATAACTCTATTTCAGTGCATAATACCTTTAAACGGCAAAAAAATTCATTTTTCAAAAATATTTTTAAAAATTAATACAGACTATTAGGAGCATTTTAAAACAAACCGCGTCAAAATCGGACCAAAATTATGGCAATAGCAACAAAAATGTCAAACGTCAGCTCTGGATTGTCCATTTAAATCCAATGTAAACAAGCAAACCATGTTCGTTAGTTTCGGTTTTTGAAATCGATGGTGTTATTGAAATTATTTTCTCCCCAGTTGTTGCTAATTTTTAATTTTATCTATTTTTTAATGACAGAAGGAAGTTTGCAACTCAACACTGCCCTAGTTCGAATTATTATTGCTTGTTTACATTTGTATTTCATACTGTTTAATGCTGCTTTATTGAGTGTTATCTCGTTATTCTCGTAATTCGGAAGCTTTTTAAATTTTTCTTGATTGAATTTTTTTTGCATCTTTTTAATTAGTAAACAATGTCTAGTAAAGCTCAACGTAGAGACAGTGACTATCGCCGAAAACGAAAGTGTTTTCATGCGAATCAATACTCTCGAAAGTATCAGATACGCTTGATGTTGACTGCATATCTGCTTCAGCTAAGAAAATGTGCAAAGAAAATTATCTTGACAAGGAAGTAAGAAATTACAATCAATCTAATGGATAAAGAATGATAAATATTCAGTATTATTGGCTCAGTATTGACGACTGTGAACTATCCCAGTATTTGTATATCGTAGCTTTGCAATACTAAAAGCAGTTCTGAAAGAAAAAGACTGCATGGATTGGTATCTGGGTTTATATTGGAGCCTTATCATGCAGTACACAGTGACCACTTTCAAAAGTTCTCGGTTATTGCTTCAAGTAAGGACTATGAAATGGAAAATACACGAATAACCTATACTCATAGTACAGTAGGTTGGGTTTTTAATGGAATAAAGGGATTTTTGCAACAATGGATTTGCCACTACCAGTATCACAGAATATCGTATAGAAGGATGCGAAAGAAATAATTTGAAGCTGATCAGTGACTAGCAGACAACTGCCGCTGGAAAAATACCTGCGAAAGGAAAGAAGTATCGAACTAGGACAACGAAATCTCATTATCAGTCAGTGATGACAGTACGTGGAAAACACCAGGGACACACTTCGTAGCGTAGGGTGACGGTGGCAGTGTCATTGCAGATGTTACGGGGAAAGTGATTGATGTTGCTATTCCTCTCACTTGTATTGTAAGGTGTGAAAAATGGCGGGATTCAAAATCTGGCGGACATTCATATGAATTAAGTAGAAGCATCAACCACACTACAATGCAAGAACCATATTGGTTCTTCCAAATAAAATAGAGTAGACAGGGATGGAGAGGAAGTATTTCAAGATCGGTGCCACAATAAATACAAATATATTAAGTATATCATGTAGGGGACACAAAAAACTTCTTTGAAGCTGGACAGCACCATATTCTATCAGGAAGTGAATGTGTTGGCCCACATACAAGCTTGTATGGGCACTAGACTGCGGGAGTAAAGCAATAAATCGTGGCAAAAAATTTATCAGACGGTAAGGCATATCGGCGGTAAAAAATCGTCGACTGAAATATGCAGTTTCATTGATATATTACCACCTATTATGGCAATGCTATTAGACAGAGATAATAGCTCCGTTAGTGATATGCGTCAGGCCATATAGGCAGAATTTTATTATCATTATAGATCCCGCGATAAGGAACCTATAAATCACTTCTTGCCCAGTAGTGATACTTCATTGGTGCAAATATCAAAGGCAGTTACTACGAATAGTGCTTATTTATTCAAACATAAAAATATTGTGCCAATTGCCACCATAATAGATGAAATAAAAGCTATAGTAGCAGAACTATCTGCACCAAATTGCTGAAAAATTGGCAATGGAGGTAAAACACAAAACGCTAATGAGTCGTTCACTTCGACTGTTTGGAAGTGCACTGAAACTTCTGTATGGGTCATCTAAAATATTGTAGTCAGCAGATAGAAATCAGGGCTATAGTATGATGTTTAATGAGGAAATGACGGGACGTATAAAGATAGTGAAAGCTCTTGGCTTCAAAATAGGGACATTTTACTGTTACCTCTGCTTTGAAGGGACGCGGCACCTTTCAAAAACCTAAAATCTGATGAAAATATCCGGAGATTTTCAATTTAGTTTAAAATGTGGTTGATACACTTTTTGATTTTAGATGGAAGATTTTGAAACGATCTGATTATTTTTAAACGCATTAAATGCATTCTGGCGCGGCTACGGCAATCTGTCGGCCGGATTTAAATGCCACGCCACTATCAATGTTTGTTTTTTTTTTTACTTGAGAATAAATCCATTTATTTTACATTAAAAACTACAGAGAAGCAAGAGGAATCCGTTAAGCTGTGGCTATATTATCAACAAAGTTGTTTATTTACATTAGCTTTTACCATTTTCAAAGCTTTGTGTGATTTTAAGTAGTTTCATTAGTTTTAACCATAAACTCAAACAGCATTTTTAATGCTACTTTAATCATAATTTTTAATGCTACTTCAATCATACATTCATTCATTTTATTATTTCTTATCTCAATTCATCACCTCTTTTCAGAAAAGCAATTCATTGCGACGCTTTACAAATGAATGAAAAGCGATGGTGTAAGCAAAAGCTGATTGTAAGTGAACAAAAATTCAGTTTTTCAAATGTGCGCCACAGGAAAAAGTGAACACTGTGGTAAAGGATACACCTCTCTACTAGTGTCTTCAAATTATCATTGGTGGACTTTAACCAGAGTTAACAATCTTCTTCGAAGTGCAAAGTCTTTTAATATTGTGAAAACAAACTTTGAACCTGGAGCTTGGAGCCAGATTGGGATTTTCTTTCCCAATTAAAACTATTATTCTAGCGCTTAATTTGATGAAAACAAGCTGTTGTAAACACATCTCTAAGTCTGACTCCAGACCAGCCATAGATATTAATTTGAGAATAACTCAGAAACTTTTTACATGATGGGAAGGTTATTCAGCTAGAAAAATTTTTGTATGTTGATGAATATAGATCCTTTTTATCTTATGGAAGTGTGCGAGACGGCTGGATAAATACATATACTCTGGCATCTGGCTATATTTTGAAATCACCGAGAAATTAAAAATGTGTACGAGAATGGAGCTGAAATCACAGACTTAAGTGTTAGTTTTGATGGAACGTGGCAACTCGTGGTCACACCTCACTTATCAGTGCTTAGGATATTATTATAAATATGCTCACGCCAGATATCATTGACTTTGAAGTGATGAGTAAGGTGTGTCGTCATTGCTCTGTGGCAAAAATAAGCTGAGCCAGTCAGAAGTGCTGAATTCAACACCATGGTATGAAGGACACCGGCAGATGTGATATAAATCACTTGCGGAGCTCCATCTACATCAATGGAAATGAAGCTGCATTAACCGCTTATTGGAAAGGAATCCACATCATGGATCATTTATAATACGGTATTATCGATGGTGATTAGTAAAGCATTGTAACTTCACTTGTGCGAAAAAAGTGTATCGGACTGACATTAGCGATAAAGGAAGAATGTGTTAATCACCTTGTTAGTAAGCGGTTAGGAACAGCTAGGATCTACTGTAAAAGACTGTCGTGCACTCAAGTGGCACTATTTAGGTGGTAAAGCTCATGGTAGTTTGAAAGAAGCCACGATTAAATTACTTTACCACTACCAAAAGGCTATTTTTGGCTCTTTAAGGGGATGGAAGATGCTATGAAAACAGCAATATCTGTCTTTGTGTTGCATAGCATTTCTAGATGCACTAAACCACTCAACATTCAGAGGTGTCTACAGGGAAAACTCATGGTGTTTCTACCTGTCTACGTTGCTAATGGGGAAAAACCTAACAATCATAAATTAAATGTAAGACACAATAATGAAAAGTTTCTTACAAAAATTCCACCGATTTATCAAAAGACTTGCATCTAATGGTGTTAGTTAGATGCATTCGATGTGGAAGACACAGAATGCAAACCCAAGTTTGCATAGCATGATTTGAGGGCGAAGTGTCCGAAAGAAATTTTTCGTAAACAAAAGACGTGAAAGCAGGCAGTAACAGAAGCTGTACGCAGATACAGCAAGAGGTACAGTACGCACCATTGTAGAAACACGAAAGCGTGGAGTGCTTCGGGAGGTTCAACGAAACAACTTGCTACTATCTTAGATTGTCGAAAACAAAAATTTAGAAAATGTCAAAATGCCAGTAATAAGCTGGCTCTTAAGGCTTATTAAAAAGCAATACATAAAAAGGATTTGAGGCTAGCTAGGAGGAGAGAAGAGACTGACTAAGCAGGACAATTTTAAAACAAATTCTGTTTAGAAAAAAAATAATACATTTTAGCATAAATTTAAATTTTACTTTATTTTTATTTTAGATAATGATTTAAGAGTAGCAAATTATTTTTATAAAAGCTTTAAATTTTCTTGTACATTTCATGTATTATTAAATTTATTTCATTGACACTATATATTACCATAGTGTTTTCTTGTAAAAAATAAGTCACAATGATATTTCCTATTTTCATGGTACGGGCTCACAGACAGGCACTTTAAAAAAAGCATATTTTTGTTTAATATTTTGAAATGGAATTGTATTATGTTTTTATTTTAAAGGTATATATTTACCACAATATAATGAAAAATTATTACAAAACGACTAATTGTTTTGATATATATTTGCTGATTGGTATTCTTTAAAAATGCATTTTCTCAGTTTCGAGTTTTTCATGAAATCATGGTCTTTAAAAGTACAAAACTTCTGAATATTTATCAAACAACAACTTGAATTTTGGTTATTCTTATCTTTATTACTACAATATAATGCTTAATTAAATTAGGGATCATTTTAATATTACCAATGAATAAAAAATTTTTAAAAGAAAATGTAACGAAGTCTATTATATTTTTAACTTTTCCATTAATGTTTACATTTTTATTTTTTTTCCAAAACTAATTTGTTTATTTTGCAAATCTGTGATCCCTAAAGTTATTACTCATAATTAATAAATCCCAAAAAAATTTTTGAGTGTAAAATAATGATAATTGTAAAAGAAAATTATAAAGAAAAGGCATCGGTAAAAAATTTTTTTAAAAACTTTTCATTTAAATTTTTTTTCAGAAGATTTGAATTTTTCATGGTATGAAATTTCTTAGTTTAAGTAGTAACTGTTAATAATATACAAAAAAACATATTTCTAAAACCACTTAAATAAAAAAATTGAAAAAGGTCACCGGATCCACGCCGGAGCTAGTGTACGCATAAAATGCCAAAAGTGGAAATCACCAATCCGCGCCCATTAGAAGGCCAGCGTAGATAAGCAGAATGAGAAAAAGGCACAAATGAGCATTTACCAGAACTAGAAAGTCTATGAAACTGGGATGTTTTTAAATATTTATGTAATGAGTTTTTAATTTGAAATATTGTAAGTACAATCTTTAAACTTGAGGATTTTCTCAGTTTCAATTTTACACTTTCCCTAAGATTTTAAAGTTTTACTCTACGAGCTAAAAACTTGGCACATATATTTCTGGACATAGATCTCAATTCTCATATGACCATAAAATTATGTTTTATGGTTTGCTATTCCTGATTCACCTTTGTACCAAAAAGTGAAATTTTTAAAAATATTTTTATAGATTTTTAATTTTAAAAATATTCAAAAAGAAATATATGAGTACTTTTCAATTAAGTGAGCCTCTAGAAAAAGGTTACATTTAAAAGCAATTTAAATGCAAAAATTAGAATTCTAAAGTGTATAATTTAAAATTATCTTGCCGAACAGGAAGTATATTTTTTAAATTTGAAATATATATATTTATCTTCTTTTAGAAATGTAGTTATTAAAAAAAAAATTACTCTAGTTTTCTTAAAGTTTATAATATTTATAGATGTTATATAAAATTCAGATCAAAATTAGCAAAATTTGTTATTGCGATGAATAACACATGTATATGACAACGAGAATTTTTGTTCTCACTCAGGTACTATGTCCTCTTAAACACCTATCCATCAATACTTAATATTAATTTTGATTAATTTTACTTTTATCATCACATTTCTATTTTAGTTGCATAGGATTTTCAACTTAGAATTAAGTGTTTTGTTGTTCCTCAGACTGACAGTATGCTGTATGATTTACTTAGAATAGTGGTTCCCAAACTTACTGTTCCCTTTGACATTTATTCTAAAAATTTGTATACCCCCATTGAAATAACTCTACTTCCCGGTGCATAATAGAAAAATTCCAAATTCTTTTTTTTTTTGTTTTCTTATAAATGATAACTATTATATTATAGACCTTTACTTTGAATTAACTTTTTAACAAGTATAAATGTGATCAATAGATATGCATAAGATATCAGTTACGTTTTTTAAATAATTACATAATATACTTTTATCCTAACTAAAATATATAAAGAAAATGCTACTTTCTGTTCAAAGCTTCGCGTAATTGGCTGCGTTCAGTTTATCTCGGGATCAGGCATAAAGAACAAAACTGTTGACGAAGAATACGGTCTTCTGTAATGCTATATTTTAAGAGAACTAAATTTTATATAACGGAGACTCCGTTTAGCAATACGTAAC